>BMAU01006979.1:0-144206 GCA_019973935.1 Trichonephila clavipes | reverse complement strand
TGGTTGAATGGTGGCGCTTCACGCTCCCAAGTCACAGGCCCAGGGATCAAATCCCAGGCTAGGCAGTGTAGACTCAGTCTTTCACCCGTCAGTGGGACCATAAATGACTTCCAAGCTTTCTTGCGAACTAAGCATTGGGATCTCACGACAGATGTACCACTTGACCGAAACATCTGCTCATGTTCCTCAGTGTCAAGGTCATGAAAACTGAGATGTGCATAACAGGCCTTGGCCCTCATGGGCTGTTTCACCACTGAAATGAGTTTATTTCCCAACTTAGTTAACTATTAGCAATGTTACTTAAAAATATCTTCGAAGTACTATAAAAAATGGGAGTTTTTTTTTAATTACAGAAAAATCTGCGAGGTCCGAACTCTCATATTAAATGTCATACTTTATAAATGAACAGCATGCAATTTATTCAAATAATTTAAAATGCAAAATACTTAGAGTTATAATGCATACATCTATTATTTAAAGGTTAATGATAATTAAAAAGAACTTTTAAAAGTTTTAGATGTATAGAGAGTTTTACAAACGCTTTATGCAATTAAAAATAATCCACGTCTTGATGATTTTATTGAACTGATATCGTATGTTCTCAAATAAATAGGAAAACTAGATTAGAAATAAAAGATAAAATCACATTTTAAAGAGCATTCAACAAGAAGTTTTTTAAAAAAGATGTTTTAGTGCATTTAACAGTGTAATAAAGAAAGTGTAGATATAAAATCCTAAGAAACCGTGCAACAGTATGTAAAAAATTTTAGAATTAAATGCTCTCCGAACTCATTGAAAATAATATTGAATTTATAAAATTAGAATACATATAATAGTGGGGATGTGTATAACATATTAAGTAGCATTTGATAAATAATTAATATAATTACATTAATTAAGTATTTATTAATTAAATATTCCCATTATTTCTCTATGCTTAATCATTTAACTGGTTTGCACGTACACCATACTGGCTGCCAAAGGACTTCCACAACCGGTTTGCCCATATGCTGTACAGGCATTGATATTTTCACCTTCCTAACTTTGGTTCGTACATATTTTTAATATTTATAGTGAGATTTTTATTGTAAGTGTTTTTAAGAGATACAGGTTCTCCAATCTACTGAAATACTTCTCATCCGGGATTCTCTTTATAGTGAAGGCGGGGAATTTTCATTGAATTCAGGAATTCACATTCTTGAAAATATAAATAAAGATTAAGGGTTGACTAGGCAATATGTAATTTGTTGCTTGAGAAGAAATAAAAAGGAAAGACAGTAAAAAAAAAGCTACTATTACATCTCTCCACATTTCAGTGTAAGAATTAGTACTACACCATGCGTCGAATTATTTGTGCATAAATATGAACACACATCCTCTGCCATTTGAAAAAGAGGTATGAACGTGAAATTGTTTCATGTGTGAGAGAAATTCTTTTAAGGTACATAAAACATTCTTCATAGCATGCAGAGTGTACTTACAAGAAACCATCATTTAGGTATTCTTGTCTTCCACAATTAATAAAAAAAATATAGTGGAAACTCTAAAATTGAAAAAAAATAATAATAAAGTTCTTCTATTTGCGCATTCTGTTAAGTATTATGCTTAGTTATATGCAATAAAAAATGTGCCTTTTTGGGAACCTTTTGGTTGAAAAAAATATGATGCTTAAGTGGTTAAAAAATATCTATTCAGCACAGTCATTATTTCGCTTAGCATTTACATTTTAATATCTGTGAAATACAATACAGTAGAATACAAATGATAAACAACATACCTTTATCATTATCGAAAAGATGTAATAAAAATTATTACATGCTGTGTATTTTAAAGATTTTGTTAGTTCCATTGACATAAGTTTTGACTTAAGTTGACAGTTAAGTTCAAATAAATTGAATGATATTGAAAAATGTAACACAATTGTTTGACTAGTTTTACAACAAAAAGTTGCATACTGAATATATTAAGTTTTTCTGACTTCAAATTATGGAATCGCTTCAAGATAGACTAGGAAGCAATGCTGTGTAGCAAATATATATTTACACTTTTATGAACTTTATAATGTATATTATTACTTCTATGACACATATACATATATAATTTAACGCTTTATTATTGTTTTGCAAAAACAAGTATCTTTACTCTAACTTTACATTTTATTGAAGTTATTTTAATCTCATTGAGAACTATAGTGAACTAGCATATGGGATATTATAGCATTTGGATATGGAATAAGAAATACAAAATCAGAATGGAAATAGAAATTTTTTGATAGAAGAAGTATAAAAACACTGCGGAATATATGTGTGTGTTTAATATATATATATATATATATATATATATATATATATATATGTGTGTGTGTGTGTGTGTGTGTGTGCACATGTATGTATTATATAACTTTTTCCATTATCTATACATATAAATAAAAACGAAGTGTCTGTTTGTAATTTGAAATTTACAGTTTTTTAGTAAATGCATTTAAAAGTACGTATGGTACTTATATGAAAAAATCAGTTTTTAAAATTTTTGTCTGTCTGTCCTTCTGTCTGTTGGTCTGTCAGTTTGTTCAGGCTAATCTCTGAAACGGCTGGACCAATTTTGACGGAACTTTCACTGGAAGATAGCTCATGTTATAAGATTGACTTAGGCTACTATTGCTTTAGAAAAAAAAAAGTTAGGATTCCGAGAAAAAAAACTAAATCCAATGAAATTGTGAGCAATATCCGATTATAACAGGGATGATTTATTTCAATAGGGATTATTTTTATTCAATAGGGATTATTTTATTTCGCAAGCCTTTTTTTCTCAATGATTTCTAGCAGTTATATCAAAATTTTGTTTGATTAGGTTACAGCCACTAGCGACATTTCTTGTTTATGTCCTTTGATCCTACTGATTTTACAGTCCTTAACTGCATTGTCAAAGGTCATGCGTCCCATTCACTCCCTTCCTTGCAGCTTCGTTTGCGTTCGCGTTTCACCCTCCTGCTACTTAGACCTATTTTGTTCCTAATGATTTTAGTCCTCACCACATCGACAGAGTCAAAGGTCATGCGTACCTATCACTCCTTGCTCAACAAAAAGTAACAAACAAAGAAAACAAACAAGAAAGAAACATAGGCTCACAAAGTAGAAGAATGACATAATATTATAACATAGGTGTTTCTTTACGTATAATACATAATTATTAAGTTTTCGTAAGCTCTGCGAAGAGAATAAACATTTTTTTGTGAAATTCCAGGTGGACGAAGCCGCAGGTAACAGCTATTTAACATAAAATAAATGCATCAGAAAGTAGTATTAACGTATTACACATCCAGATACAAATTATTTACACTATTTTAAGCGTTTATTACACAACATTTGTAACAATGTGTTACTTTTGCTGATCAGGTAAGTGTTTTCAAAAATCGACCCACAAAAAAGTTACGGGGAGTCTTACATAATAATAATAATAATAATAATAATAATAACAAGCAGCTATTATATATCTAAAGACTTAAAATTTAGCGAACATGGTTTTTTTGTTCAGCTGAGATATTCAAAAAGCTTTTTTTCTTGTTTATTTCTCAATTCACTTAAAATTAACTCATTAATTACTTCTTCATCTTTCAGTCTATACTGTTTAATTTTTCAATTCACCCGTGCGAAGAACGTGTATACCAGCTATTCCAAATATAAATTGTCAAATAGGATAATGAAGAACTAAAAATCTTTTAAAAATGTAAAAATAAAAATGAGTGCTGGTTGTTATGGCAACAATAAAAATAATGCTCTCTATATTCGATGTGTTAATTACTTTAAATTAAAAAAAAAATTAACAGCGTCCTCGATTTTTTGTTTTCTTTCTTATTCCTTTCTGTAATTATATTTGTACAAGTTATACATTAATAATATAAATTATTCATGCGCAAGTTTTGGAACTTTATTTCAAATAAATTTTTAAACTACATTATATTTTCCGCTCGTTTTTAATTTTATTTCTGTCCACTAATTTCCCATGCCCTGATGGAAAGTAACAATATTATTTTATTGTATACGCGCAACCGTATATTACACCATAGTATGTAAAATGTATTAATTTTAATAGACAGTGTGTTCTTTTTTTGTGTGTCTGGATGTCTGGTTTTTTTCTAGAATATAATTGAAGCAACTGGGAATTTAACAGTTATTCAAAAGATATTTTTGTTCAAAGATATAGATAAATTACGCAGAGGTATAATTTGTACTTCAGATGTTGTAACTGAAAATTGTTTTCACATTTATTATATTGAAACCCTTGTTAAAAATGTAATCATTTTAAAGTCTTTTGTTAATAAATTAAAAAAAAGTTGTTTTAATCCTGCATTAAAATTAAATTCTTAAAGCTTTAATTGGACACCATTTTATTAATTTGAAATAATATGTTTCTATAACGAATTTCTTTGTAGAATTATAATTTCGTTGGATTTAACTTGTGGAAAAATACTAGAGCATTGCCGTAAAAACTTATGCAGCAATAAAAGGGTCTCGAGATAAAACGAAATTTTACAAATGTAAGCACAACACTGATGTAAGTGGATACAAAATCAAAACAAATTAAAACTTAAGGAAGGTTTTAGTACCCTGCTAAGCAACATCTAACATGAGTGCATGATACGATACAATCGGGCATTGATGCTAAGAAGTCCAGTATGATTTCCGGGGACATCTAATTTTCAGTTCCTGTAAACGAGGCTCTAATTTGACAAATATGTGCTCGATCGGTGACAATTCTGGAGGTCGAGGAGGTCAGGAAAAGGCGGAAATGGGTTGCAGGCAGTATGTGTAACCCTAGCTGTGTGTAGAAGAGCATTTCCTTTCATTATAATGGGGATTTATTCGTAACTTGGAGATTGAGCCAAGTTGGCATCGTGTTTTGGCGACTTTGGTGAACTGTCCAACTTTTCCTCCTACATGATCCCAGATGTACTCGATCAGTGACAAATCTGGAGGTCGAGCAAGTCAGGGAAAGGTGGAAATGAGATATAGGCAGTCGTATGTAGCCCTAGCTGTGAGTGGGAGAGCATTTCTTTACATTATAATGGCGTTTTAATGGTAACCTGATATTTGAGCCAAGTTGGTATCCTTTTTTGATGACTTTGGGTGACCTGTCCAACTTGCCCTTCTTAAATGATCCCAGATGTGCTCGATTGGTGACAAATCTGGAGATCGAGCATGTCAGAGAATGGTGGAAATGGGTTGGAGGCAGTCGTGTAATCCTAGCTGTGAGTAAGAGCATTTCTTGCTGAGAAATGTATCTTGGGAGCCCTGCCATCAGTAAAGCAGCACAAGTAACTGGAGAAGGCCATGAACGTATCTCTGACCTGTCATCATGGGGCCGTTTGTTTTAATATCCTTCTGTTTAAACTAGCCTAGTTTGGAGTTTATTGGTTAATCGTATAAAGGTTTGGAAACATTTCAACTTCAAGTAAATTGAAAGGATTAAATTTGACAAATAAAAAAATAAAATGCGATTTAATTGGTTATTAATTATATTCATAAAATTCCGAGTTCCAATTTAAATATTTACAATGTATTTGTAATTATCTTATACTATCCTCTTTTTAAAAAAATGTTTTTCCTACAGTTTAGCAGCAAGACGAATTAATTTATCCTAACATTGTGAGCTATAGCTTTCTGGATATAATTTAGCGCAGCACAGCCCAAATTGTCTCTTGCGCCAAAAAAAAGCAAAAATTATTACTCACTTAATTCGGATATAATTAAGGTAACTGTTTAATAATGAAAATTTATATTAAACTAATTAAGGATTTTTGGAATAAAAATGCTGAAAAGAGACAAAATTAGCAAAATAATTGAAAAATATTTTTATTCCAAAAAGTCTAACTTTAGATAATACATATAACTAAATCTTTGTTACTAGTTTATTCTTTCATTTAAATAGAAACTGGAAAAAAATTGTATGATTTGTTTTTATAAATCTTAAATGCGCTTCTCCAAAAACTTGCTATAAAGAAATATGGTAAATAGAAAAATCATCCCTGAAAAGAATATAGTTACGAGTTTTATGTAAAGAATACTTAAAATAGAGTAAATAATTTATATCTAGATGTGTAATACGTTTATACAACTCTATGTTGTATTTTCATAACAAGTTAAAATTTTAATATTCGCAAGCAACTCTATTCGTTACATTATAATGGCAATTTAACGGTAATCTGGTGACAGAGCCAAGGTGGAATATTTTTTGATGACCATTTTTGGCAAGTTGGTGACCATAAATATTCTTCTGGAAAATACAGGACAAATTTACTAATGCCGTGATCAATGACGCAAGTGAATTTTTCTCGAAAGATTCTTGAGATTTATAAATATGGAGCCAGTCGCCGAAGTTATTGTTTGAATCGTTGAAGAGTAGTATTGATTTGACCGTGAAGAGTTGACCACCGATTAATTATTTCTGCGGCTATTTTGTAGACCGAGCCTGTACTTGAGATTATACACTAATGTGCAAAAATTAAGGATGAAGTCGAAAAATTAGCATATCAGCTGAACGAAGAGGCAGAGCGGACAGAAAGACCAATCAGGAGATTAAGTAAGGTGATGTACGGTAGCACATGCGCAGATATGCAGGTAGACGTAATGGGGGAGTGTCTGAGTAGTATAAAGCATGTTGTCGGTGTAAGATCAGTATTTCTGGCAAACAGATTGCACGCCGTATAGCAGTTAAAATCACACCGAGTTGCTGCCTCAGCGAGAAATGGCGAATAATCAATCTGTTAGATGACATCTGGATACTTTTACCTGAGGTGGAATCATTGGGAAGTTGGAGGAAACCCCAGTGTGACAAGTGTGGCTGCAGAGTTCGGAATTGCTCACAGAATCGTTTCACGACTTTGGAGACAATTTCAAACTACAGGAACAGCTATCAGGGAGTACAGTAGTGGTCGTCCACGAGGAACAACACCCGCAGATGACCGGTACATTGTCTTACAGGCCAGAATAAACAGGCGGCAGACAGCGGGAGAAATCGCTAGACACACGACACAGGCGACTGGACGACCGATATCGCGTTTTACCGTGGCCAGAAGACTGCACGGTGGTGGTCTGTTTGCACGACGCCCTGCACGGTGTGTACCTTTAACGCCTGCCCATCGGAGAAGGCGTTCTCTCTGTGGTGCCGGGAACACCGGAATTGGAGAGACAATGAATGGGGACGAGTACTCTTTACAGATGAGAGCAGATTCAGTTTGAGTAGCGATTCATCGCATACTCATCTGGAGTGAGCGGGGGAAGCCGCAATCATCCCTCGAACATCATTGAAAGGGACAGGTATGGAGGTCGTGGTGTTCTCGTTTGGGGACGCATCATGCTTGGTAGTCGTACAGACCTTCACACCTTCGACGCAGGTTCAGTCAACGAGACCCGTTATTGTAACGAGATTCTTCTTCCATATGTGCGTCTTTTTAGAGGCGCTATGGGTCTGCAGTTCCTTTTCATGGACGACAATGCACCATGCCATCGCACAGTAGCTGCCGAACAGCTCTTAGAGAGTGAGATATTAAACGTAGGGATTGGCCGGCACGATCTCCGGATCTGAATCCCATCGAGCATGTATGGGATTTTCTAGGCAGACGCTTGGCAGCTCGTACCTTACCACCAGTAACGATTCGAGAGCTTCGATTGGCGCTGCAAGACGAATGGGCAGCAATGCCTCAACAACTCATTGACACCCTCATTCTCAGCATGGGCAGACGCTGCGAAACCTGCCTAGCAGTCAGGGGAGATCATATCCCCTACTAAAGACCAGATGTTTCTTGCTGGACACCCATCACAGGGATGTTTCGGCCTTCAGTCGCATTGCGCTCCATGCTACTTTTTCAATAAAGCTTCTTTTTATCCCTCTGATTTCTCTTTTAGTAAGTGTTGCTTACATATTACACATGTCCTTACGTATTGGGGATCTTACGGTATTAAATGTGTTGATTTGGAACGCTTTTGTACAAAGTTATATTGAAAAAACCGTCTGGTCCTTAATTTTTGCGCACCAGTGTACATACTTGTATTTTAGACAATGATAGTTGAGTTTGAACACTAATGAAAGTATGAAGACATTCTGAGATTTATTCTGCGAGTTTTTCAGTATTAAGGATGGTGATTCTTTCCGAAAAAGATGGATTTTTAAATCGATTCGAATCGTAACCTGATGAATCGATTTACAAAAAAAAATCGAGGTCTAAACGATCGATTTTTTTTCACGTTTGCATTTACATTGTAAATATAAAACATTTTATGAAAAACAAGAAAGATACCATAATAAACAATCTCTTATTATTAAAACCAAGGAATTCGAAAATGGCAATTATTTTTATTACCTTATCAAAGTATCAGGTATAAAAGAAGACATTTATTTTCAAAATGAATTTGTTTAATTAAAAAAATTAGAAAGTAGATCATATGGCTTATATATATAGTTCCTAATGCTTGGTATCTAAGTTTTTAAAAACAACAGTCTGTCAAGTCCACTGGGACCCAAGCGTTCTTCTCGTCACTTGCGATGCTGCCGGCAATCGAAAAAAGGCGCTCACAAGGAACAGATGATCCCATGATACTCATATACATCATGACTATTGAATGAACTTGATGATAAATAGTTTTTTGTTCTTGCCAATAAAGTATAGGATCATACTTCGTGCACAACTGTCTGCGATAGTGTTTAAATTCTACGTTTAAGCTTTCAGTGCATTCAACTAATTTTAAATAATTTTAGGGGTTTTACCAAAACAGAAAAAAATCGAATGTCGACTTTCTAGGCTGAAATATCGATTCACTGAATCGTTTCAGTGCTATATATAGATTTTTTTGGCTCGAGAAATCGATTCTTCTATATATTGATCTCATATCGCCATTCCTATTCAGTATATCCTGTATTTAAAGGATTGTTTTTCAACAATAAATTCTCATCGTTTTAAAATAACTGCCTTGTCCTTTGTATATATATATATAACTGATTGCATAAAATCCTCAAACCCTGATCAACGTTACAATATTTCTTTCACATTAGGCTAATTGAGTTTAATTTTTCAGATGGTTGCAAAATTGAAACCATGCTACTTGAGTATATGCTATATTTCCATTTGTTTTGCTTCCAAGATTTATATTTTTCATATTTATGTAAATAAGAATAAGGCCGGAATTTTTCAGAAATAGATAATGGAAGAGCTTTTCAAATATGATTTAATTGATATTAAATTCAAAAAAAATAATGTAAGATGATATGTACAGATCGAAAATTTAAGGTAAAATCTAAAACTTTGCAATATTTCGAAAAAAATGTTTTCAGTTGTTTTACAAACAGAAAGTTCTTTCAAAAAACTACAGAGTTCTGATATAAAATACATTTTTATTTCTAATTATTATACATATTTTTAAAAGAATAATTTGTTTGTAGGTATATTTAAAAACATTTTACTTATTATTTCTGTGTTTAAAATATTACATTTAATAAAACACTCACATAGTTCAGGATTTTTTTTTGAAAAATAATATGACACAAATATTTTATTTTCTTATTACCACTTTAAGTGAGATTGATTGTTATTCTTCAATGTGTGATATATTTTTTTAAGTAGTATATCATTTTAAATTTTTGAAATATTTACTAAGCTCATTATCATAAAAATCTCAATTTTATTGTATTAATATATTTCTTCTAACTTATATATATATGTGAAATTTTTAAACTATATATATAGAATTAAATAAAGCATCATTTTTCGTTTAATGTATATATGGAATAATTTTAGCACTAGCTCGTTCTCTGATAAAATGCATACATTCTTTTTTTTTAACATTTGCATTTTAAAATGAAATTCCTAAAATATTTTAATTTGTGAAATATAACATTTCTGTATTATCAATTATTGTTAGGTAAATTTCATTAACAAGGAAATTAAGTTCTGATGAAAGTGGTTAAAGTTATATATATATACATGCATATACACACAGAGAGAGAAAACCATTTATATAATTGAATACCACAGAAAATAAAAAAATATCGTTGAAATTTCCTTTGAAGAGGAACATTTGAGGAATATAAGTGGTTAAGGAATATACATATTTTATTACTAACTAGCTGTACACTGCTACGCGTTGCTGTGGCTCAGTACGGTTAAAAAAAAAGGAATGAGAAAACCCATATTTCTAATATTCTAACCATTTTGCACTTAAGTACGATTTTCTTGCATTTACCCTAAAAGTATGTTTCTTTTTCTAAAAAGAAGTAAATATGCATAAACAAAACTTTGCTAAACAGATTTCAGTTGTTAATGGTATACATGATTTATTACAGTTTGCTTTTGTCCTTAAATTATGAACCTAAAATTATTTATCCTGTGTCCATAATGGAGACTTAAACGCATTAAATTGGTTTTTTTTTAGGTGAAGAAGCTTTTGCAGTTCAAAAACAATGTACCTTTTTATGCTAGTAGAAATTATACAGAATCCATTCAGTTCATCTTTGCCATCATTCATAAAGTACATTTGTAGGAATTTATGTTGACAATCTATGAACAGAAGCTCGGATCAAGCTTTATGATAAATTTATCCTTTCATTTTGAAAGTTGGCACAAATTGTTACAATTTTCATTCCAAACTATGCTTATTGGAAACGTGAATTGTATTTCATGATGTTAGATAGGAAGTGCTTTGATTCCACTGTATATTTGGAAAGGAAACTTTTTTATGTGTCTCTGGTCCTTCTTTAAGTTGTGGCACTTGAATTTTTCTAGTGGTACAACACATCTCTTTCCCTTCTCCATTAAAATTCAGAGTCTTGCAATTAGGACACTCATCAGTCATTGTGCTGATGAGAATATCCTGGCTCAAACTATAATCCTCAGCTGGGTTGTATACGAATGCAAGTTAATTGTAATTATGTTATTGCTTTGCACAAAGTTATGTTTGATGCTGTTTCTCGTTGACATTTTTCAGTCATACACAGCCTACTGTGTTCTTTCGTTGAGGGCAAAGCTGATCTGATGTAGCAAACTGCTAATGCTGTGCTCAGAAGCTTGCATTGTGAAGTATGATTGCACGTTGCTCTGTTGCTTCCTGAGCGAGTATTTGAGCCATTTTTCGTCTGGTTTGCTCGTTAGCTGATGTCTGTTCTTCCTTAGTTTGATGTGCAACTACTCCGCAAATTGCGTTTGCTAGGCGAGTATGATGACTAGGATTTTCTGCAACGCATTATTTTTATGTATTGAAACCAATTGATTGCACTTAAAAAGGGAAAAGTTAAACCAAAAACGTATAAAATTGCAAAAAGAAAAAAACACGGATAAAAAGAAGGGAAAAAATAAAAATAAAAAATGCAATCAAAGTATTTAACTTCAAACATAAATCAACCAACACAGCCCAATTACAATGCAATGGGAAACATAATATGTTCTTCCATTCAAACACAAATCACTCCAAACAGGTCAATTACACTATATAATTTGTAGCTAAATGAACATTAATTGACAGGGCTCAATTTCCATCAATTACACTGAGAAATAAGAAAAGCAGTTAAAAAACTAAATGAAAAACAATGAAAAAAATAAATGTAAGATATATTCGCATAAAACCAACACTGCAATAAAAGATGCAGTTCAATACCAACGCATTGTAGTACAAAATAATTAAGGTGACTGAATATTTTCAAAATATCACCGAAAATTAAACCGTATAATTAATGACACAAGTAACACTTTACAACTAAATCAAGTTTGTGCATTGCTTGCAATTAGAAATTGGCTGTCTGCTTTCCTTCATCTCCAACAGAGTTAGGGTAGAAATATAAATCACACACCTGGAGATATTGTTTGTTGAATACGCAAGGAAAATTTAAATATGAACATGGATTTTACACCAGGAACCTACGAAAAAGCCTTGATAAAATTGAATGTTTTAGCAAATTGCATTTTCAGTCTGCAACTGGCATTTCCAGTCATTATCATGAATATTTTAGCAATTCAAAATTTGACTGGCATTTGCAATTATTATCAACTAAGTTCTGGATTGCAGTGTACAGCGCTTTTTTTAAATAAAAAAATCACACATTAAGTGCAAATGGTTAAAGATATTAGAAATGCGTGCTTTCCCTTTTCAACCAGACTGAGCCACAGCAACGCGTGGCTGGATACAGATAGTTATAAAAATCTTAAATCTTAAAAAGCTATCAAAAACAAAATAAGGTTAAATATTTTAATGAACAAACCATATGTCGTTCTAAGCAAACACAAAATACACTTCCGAAAATTTTAATTTAGCTATTTGTATTCCAGTGTAACATCTAATAAAATTTTGAAAATTCCACCAAAAAGATGCTTTTTAATCATACTAGTATGTTACCGCCCCAACTCTGAGCGATTTTAGCAACTATTTGTCAGCAAAATCCATATCAAAGTGCAGAAAAATATTATTATTTTATTCAAGCAGGTATAGACTGATTTCCCATTTTTGAAAGACATTTATGGAAGTCTTCTGATTTGAGGTAAATAGTAGAATGAAAAAAAATAACCTCCAAGTAATAATAATCTCTCTCTAATAACAATTTAATTTAGAATTACTGAAAAAAGATAAATTGGCAGAGCATTTTATATCAGTACGCTACTCTTTTGTGGCGTGATTTTGAAATCACACCAAATAGATGTTTTACAGTCTGTCTTATGTTATCATCATAACTTTTGGAAATTTTCACTATTTAGCAGAACACCTACAGAAGTGAAATAGAATTATAATCTTAGCTTGATGAAGAAATAAATAATTTTATCTTTAAAATACAGAAAAAATGCATTGTAATGTATAAGCAAAATCGTAAACATTGTGCAATAATATTATCAGAATGTTTCTAAAACTACAAAACAAAATTTGAGTTGTTTGAAGAATAATCATTAAAATAAGGATTATTCGAAAAATAATCCTAATTAAGTATCAAAAAACAGAAACAGTGGAGAAATATTCCAACCTATGTAGTAAAAATAAGTAATAACTTTGAAAACTGCGTATAAAGTATAAATTTCCGAATTTTCATTATTCACACGAAGGCTGTTACCGTCGAGCGTTAAACATCTAGCCAATCAGAGACTTCATCTCGGGCGAAATGAAGTCTGATTGGCTACACGCTCGACGCTAGTTGCCTTGGTGTGAATGCAACTTTCGTGACAGACGTGACATCATATGACGTCGTAACACAAAAAAAATCACTTAAAAATTAAATTTTAAAAAAATTTAGAAAGGACTAAGAAATAATAAGTACACAAGAACCCGTCCGGATTCAAATGAAACGTTCTGTCAAAATTTCAAAAGGGAAACGTTTCAATAGTTTCAGAGAATAGCGGTTTTGAATAAACACACGTTACATTTTTATTTATATAGATTCTTAGACAATGTCTAAAACTAAATTTTACAGTAATCTGTAGGAAAATTGATTATGCTTTGAAACTAATTTTTAATACTGCACAGCAATCTGTCTATGTTTCTATAAGTAAAATGTATTTTATATATAGTTTATATTTGCAAACATATTACTCATTAGAGAAAACTCTGGACGTGCAATATATGAACATTTCTACTCCCAAGTCCTTAATACACGACATAACAGATTAACTATATATATATATATACTATATATATTAACACCAAGCACAATATATATATATATATATATATATATATATTGTGCTTGGTGTTAGTATGCTATTGAATTGGAATACATCGGGTAAGATTTTTTAGTTTTTCACACATATTCATTATTATTACTTATGGTCATAATCATTATTAAGCTCTATTGCAAATATTTTTGTTTATACATATTTGTATTTGTCTGTTTCGTACGGATTCCTATAGTAATTTAATTTTCCAATTCTATGCTATTGATGTTATATTCACCCACGTGGGGGTTTTGGGCCTTTGCCTTGGTTTATCTCCTATGCTGTTATGTCGAAATTTTCCGCTGCAGGGGAAGGTTGAGATCTCGCAAAACACTGTTTAACCCTGTTTCACTGTCCTAAGCCAGTGGCAGCTTGAGAAACCATAATAGTTTTTTCCACTCTAGCTATATTTCTTTTTCTTTTGGTTTGTAATGGTTCCATGTTCTTGGTTCTTTTCAGGATTTATTTGTCTTCTTTTAATTTATTTACTGCTGTATATATATATATATATATATATATATATATATATATATATATATATATATATATATATTTATAGAACAATTTTTAAATTTAAAATATTTGTTCTAAAACAAATAACTGTGGACTTAAATGTTGCTTTATCATCTAAAAACGTATTGATGTTTGTTAGATGAAGCAGATGCGTACAACTAATCAAAAAGGGATTGGACTAGAATTGTTTCTTGAAACGAGAAAAGAATAAATAATAAATACTTATGCTATATAACAATTCGAAAAGTATTAAAGGTTTAAACACGATTTTAAAGGCTTTTCAGCAGTTAACATTTTTAGTTGTCTGTAAGAAGTCTGCCTTTTTTCTCTTTCAGATGTATTCCCCTTTTTTTCAGGAAATTTTTGCCGATTTTAGATTTACATAGGTTTCATACCCTAACTTTTGGTAAAGCTACAACAGAAAGTATAAGAGACATAAGAAAGTATAAGGAAAAGACAAAATATTCGTACACTTTTAAAATGAACTGAAAATAAAAATTTAAATAATATGCATTCATTTCTTAAATTTTTAAGCCTTATCCAAGTATAAGAAATTGCTAACATTTAATAATTATATAAAGTATCATGGAGAAAAAAATTATTATCCTTGATTAAATGGATATTGTTTATTAATTGTAGGATAAAAATACTTTATAGAATCAAACCATTACTTAGAGTGTCATCCATATATTGCCGACGCTATATCCAGAATCCCAGAGAAGACATGGATGTTTTAAATGTAAAGTGCCTCTCGCAGCATGGGAGCATTTTAAGTGACCATCGAGCTACAAGTCTTCTCGTGAGGTTGGTGGAAGGGGAACAGAGGTGGGAGGCCCTAGAGATCACCCCAGGGTGTTCTCCCCTCAAAATTGGCCTGAAAGTGAGTTAAAAACGGTTCTGTCGCATGTATGGTGTTTAAAGCTATATCACTTAGCACTTTGACATGATTAATTTCGTAGGCCTTGTGTTCCGGATTTTTCCGATCAGGTAGCATTGGTATCAGCAACATTATTTAAAGTAACGTGCTAAATTATTTTGCAAAATAAGTTTCTATTCAAAATATTGCTATGCCTTTTTTTCATAATTGGAAAAAAGTTTTTTTTTAAACCGTATGAAAAAAAACTCAATTTTTTAAGACCATGGGTCAATCTTCAATTCCCTTGAAAATGTCCTTTTATTATTTTTTCTACACTTAGAAAAAAAAAGAAATCATCCTTTTTATTTTTCATTGAAATGATTTGACTTAAATTAGATATTAAATAATGGTTTTAATTAAATTTTTTGTCTTATTTCGTAAATAACGCATACAATCGATAAGCAGGTAAACACCTTGTCGACTGGACCTTGTATCAAATCATTGCATTTGTTACTGCTGGGAAAATATTTTGAACAAGATTCTTAAACTTATTCAGTCCGATTTCTCCCCCCCCACCCTTTTATTTGTGGACCTCATCCAAACTTTAGGCTGCAATTAATATTGATACGGTAATTTTCTAGGTACAACTCTGTAATAAATACTGGTAAATATGCTTTGCTGTTTATTTAATATATATTGCTCCACAATTTTTAAAATTATAGTTAGGTAAGAATATGGAATAAAAGAAACATAAAAAAAGGAATAAGAACAGTAGTAAAAATAATTAAAGAAGTTACAGATTCATGGCACAATAAACTACTACAAAAATTTTAAAAATGTTGGTCAAATTTATCCTTTTCCGCCATTACTTAATGAGATGAGTACAGTGGTTTTCTTGCAGCTAAAACTGCTATCGGGTTGAAGGAAAAATTTTATTCACACCCTACATTAATGTGTTCCCTGCAAAGATTGCATGTATGGTAGTACAGAAAAGAATGTTGATATAAAAATGTTGTGCAACGATAGAGAAAAATGTTAAATTGCCTAACTTACAAGGCCAAGGTAATCAGATATGAGACGTAAACAAACAATTGCGAGTTTAATTTTGTATAATTGTAATTTCAACCACGTATCCATGAATGCTCACAAATAATATCTTGATCAAGAATAGATAGTGGCCGTGGTAGCCGAGTGAAAGTAGTATGAGCAGTGGCTTGCCTTGTCACGAGTTGAGCTATGTTAAAGACAACAAAAATCTATCGAGAGCAGAAACGTACCGTGGTGTGGGTAGTTAGGAGAGGGAGTGCATAATGTCGATTTTCACCCTGTTTTCGTGCAGCTGAATTTCATTCAACAATCAAGAGTTAATGATTAAAAAAGATATATTATTAAAATGATAAAAAAAATCTTTTCTGCTCGCATGTTGTTAAAATTTATTTGAGCAACTAAAAAGTTGTATGTTAGGCAACAAATCGTGACACAGGATTAATCACCCTTTTTAGATTTCATTCAACAAAATGTATTCTCAGTTATAATTGGCCATTACAGGATTTTTATCAAAGCATCAAATGCATAAACGCTTATCTTAAAAATAATACACTAGCAATAGATAGCATCCTAAGAAATCGAGATGAAGAATATACATGCACACACACGCTCACATAGTGTGAAGCAATGAAAAGGTAGAATACAAACAAAATGTCAAATGTGAGACATTCAAAAAATATTGTGAATTACATATTACATTCCATGCTTTTTACAGATTATTATTTGCTTTTGTTTTAGTCTTGCTATTTTTATAATAAGCAATGAAATATTTTCTAAAATGTGCCAGTAATGGAATATACATCGATTTGATCATGACTACACATAAGCAAATAAAAGTATGTTATTTCCTCTTTCAAAAAAAAAATAGTGCACTACTATTAGAATTATCTTCATGTTTCGCTTTTATGCCAGTGTATTCATACGCTATATCCACATCTAAAAATAATCCTGGAATTTTTATTCATTCTGTTCCCCGCTGATTTGGAATTCAGTAGGACTTTTGCACACTTTTTCAAGCTTAGTTTTCATTCGATGAATAGAATTTCTTTCTGTCCTGCTAAATCACAGTGTTCCATAATTTCACGAAAAATCCTCAACAACCTGAAAAAGAACGTGTTCTAGCTTTGGGAAATTGCAATAAATAATAAATCATAGGAAAAATACCCGTTACAATGAAATATATTTATTTTGAGAGTTCAGGTTTTAATTTATTTTTTATCGAAAAAAAAAACTTGAAAAAATTCTTTACTTTTTTAAAGACTAAAACTTTGCAATTGTCACTTATTTATCATCAGTATAATTCCCTCCCAAAACAAATATTTTGTTAATTTATTCTTGAACATTATAAAAGTTGCCTTAACTCTGCGAAAGAGATTCTAGATAATCTGTATAAAAGGGAATTTAAACACATCTTCCCTATCCAATGGGGAAATTATAATGATTGACGACGAATTTATTGATAAGTTTGTTTTGGAAAGTGGCAGAGATAATTCTTGTTGAGAATATTATTTTTACGAAAACTGAAATGTTATGTTTTTTTACTAATCTCGGCACCGCCCAGCAGGGCTAGACAATCCCATGAATCCAAAATATGTAAAATCTAAAAACAGCGAGTGGGCTCAAAAAGGACATCGTCCATTTTAAAAAACCCAAACAAAGTAAAATATGATTAAGGTGAGGCCTCCGGAAGAACACCAGTGGCATTTCAGAAAAGTCTTTTGTCCATTAGAGAACCTGAGAGCTCTGTTTGTCAGCTCAAAATCTAGAATAAGTAGATTGAAGAGGTCTACTACTCAGTCTAAAGGTCTCACCCGGATATTAAGCAAAGTACCATGCATGACTGGGTGGAGTTTTAATTTGTCGGTTGAGCTCCAATTTAGAAATTGTAAAATCTCAGAAAATGTGAGATTCCCTCTTGGACTTACACCCTCCACAGCAGCAGCAGTCCTAGCCAAAAAGTCAGCTCTTTTTTTAAGTTACCCTCTATGCCAACACGCGAAGAGATCCACTGAAAATATATACTATCTCTGAAGAAAGATCATGAAGAAGATTCAGTATGTCCTGGCTAGTCTGATCACCAATGTCACCCTAATTAGCGATGCTGAATCGAGGCTCGACTGTCAGTCAAAATCCATATTTCCTGGAAACGATCCTCCAACTGGAGCAAGCTGCAGGCCCTCCTGATGGCTATAGGTTCTGATCTAAAAAACTGAACAGAAATTCGGGTTTTAATTTTTAAATCTAAGGCCCCAGAGGGAGTAGGAAATGTACACCTCCACCTCCCGAAATGCCTTCTCACCCCTGCTTCCGTCTGTATAGATTTTTAAGGAAGATTGTGGGATTCCATTGATAGAGTCCAGATGAGCCACAGTTGGTTAACTAGGGATGGTATCTCAGAGCTCTTAGTCACACTAGTCAAAAAGCTGATCATGAAAATAAATTCCATCGAATTCCAAACCAGCTCCAGTGAAACTCAGAGAGAGTGAGGTTGGGTTCCACATCAAAGGAAGGTAAGTTCAATGTCCTTGCGTAGGAAAAGGGGCTATGTTTCATCAATCGTCTACTGTTAATCCATGCATGTAGGTAGGCAGAAGTCCAGTGTTGTTCATTTCTAGCTGTATAGCTTTGTTAAAATACCTTATAAGGCTATGTAGTCTTCTTTTGGTATGGTAGACAAGTCTGATGATATTTTCTTGTTTTATGTGTTCCGTTGTTTGGAAAAAGTACAGAAATAATTTGAACCTTTGTAAAAAAAAATGGAATAGACAAAGTATGTGTGTGAATTCGATCATTTTTTTTAAAAAAATGAGAATAATGGTATTTTTTTGTATAAAGTGATGCCAATGACACCAGATTCTTGTTACAATTCCTGGTAAACAAACCCAAACTTTAAAAGCAAGCAGTGAAATTTTTGTGTCCAGGAGGCATAAAGATGAAATTAGTTTTTGCTTAAAAATGACTTTTAATAATAATTAAAGGCTATAGTCAATGTGCTGGAATCGCTGGAGCGATCAAAAACAATAAGTTGACTAATAAAATCTCAGTTCAAAAAATCAACATTACCAGACATCATAATCGAACTGTCTTCTTACAATCTATTATTTAAAATAATTTATCATCTTAAAATAGTGAATTGCAACATGCATTTTCATAGCCAATCAGCCGCACTCTATTTAAAAGCTATAAAACACACTTCTTATATTTCCATTATTTCTCTTTCTCCAAAACAATTAACACGATCCGAGTTTAAATGCTCGTCTGATTTTTCATTGCAGTTGTTGCTGACCACAAATCACGAAACTTGCAAAAAGTTCGGGTTAGAACCGGTTTGTTTACTTTCATTGAGATCATGGAACGGGATTGAAAAACGACGCAAGGAGACCATAAAAATTCGGAACCGAAAAAATAATATTTTGCATGGTTTTTTTTTTAAATGTCCAACAATTCATTTGACGATAAATTAGACACGGTGCATGCAATCGAAAACAACATGAAATTTTAATATATTATTTAAAATTTCTTGTGAAATTTATATTGCACTAACAATATAATTTCACAAGAAAAAAGTAATATTCTGAAATTTCAAAAACAAGAAAAAAAGAGGAGTATATTCAAAATATTCTTCATCTGAATAATTAAAAAGTTCCTTAAGATGTAAAAATAGTTTACATTTAGAAATATCTGATTTATATGTATCAGAATTTTTCTCGAAAACATTTAGAAAGACAATCGCTTTGGAATGAAATTTGATACCCTTAGACTATTTAAAACTATATCCAACTGAATCTGTGACCAATCATACTACTCAATTCTTTTTGAAGTAAATTAATTAATACGATTAAATGGTTTTATTAAGGGATCACAGCGGTGTTAAATTTCTCTGGAGGTCTGAAAATATAAACAGTTTTCAAACAGGTATAATTTCTTTAAATTTAAGTTAAATTATTCGAATCTTTTACATATTACTTATACAGGAATGGGGCTTCAGAAAAGTATAAAATGTTTAAAATATAAACATAATTTTAAAAATTATAAGCATATGAATAAAAGAAATTTTTTCTATAAGAAATATTTATTAAGTTTTACGTCGTGCATGTTATTTTCTAAAAGAGTTGGTTTAATTACTAGCTATAAGTTGATTTATGACGACAAATGTATTCTTAATATTTTGTAGCTACTTTTATATAAATAGAATAATAACTTACATATTTTAATAAATAAAAAATATTTAAAAATTGCAGTACTTTTTACAAATATTTTGAAATACAAAAAGATGTATAATACTAAAATTAGGTAGAGTTTAAAGAGTATGGATGCATTGTATAATTCTATAAAGTTTTATACATCAGAGGCTAATATTTTAGAAAATAGTGTGCTCAAAGCAAAAATACTTAATATTTATTAGAGAATTTTTCATATGCTTATGACTTTTAAAAATTATTATTATATTTTAAATATTTTATACTTTCTAAAGCCCATTCTATTTTAAATAATACGTAAAATATTCAAATCATTTAATTTTAATTTAAAATAACTATACGCGTTTGAAAATCGTTTATATTTTTAGACCTCTATAGAAATTTAACACCCCTGAGACCCCTTAAGATATTAATACACTGTTGGCCACCATAAATGCAACACTTCTGATGGAAGCATGCAAATAACATGCAATTTTCAACATGCTTTAGTGGAGGTGAAAGATATAAATGAACAGAGACATTCAGCGCAGACACATCACCCGCGCATGTGGCGCCACCTCAAAGCACTATTTAAGGCTTGGAGATTTCTACGATTTCAAGTTCGTGAATTGTGTGTTTTCTTGTGTTTTTTTCAAAAAACGATCAGTTATGTTTTGTAGAAAACAGCAATCAACTTTTGATCAAGTATCTGAGTTCGACACAGGAAGGATTGTAGCCTACCGCGATATTGTGGATTATCTTTCAGAAAATCGGTAGTCGTGTTGGACGAAACCAAATAACTGCATTGCGGATAAGTGTCCGTTGGATGCAGGAGGGTAAAATGACGGACTGACGTGGCTGATCGAATTAACCTCAGTGCACCACTTCACGTGATTACAGGCAAATTGTGCGCATGGAAGTGACGGATCGCTCAATCACATCACGAACCATATCACATCACTTTGAGTCTGTAACGCATCATTCAGTGTCTGCGCGTACCATTCGACACAATTTACAGCAGAGTGATCTATCCACAAAGCGTCCATTGCTTGGAATACCCTGACGCAGAACCACAAACGTCTCCGCTGCCAATAATTGCGATAAAAGAAGGCTTTGGGCGGCAGAATGGAACGAAGTTTTCTTTACCGCCGAGTCACGCATCTGTCTGCAACAAAACAATGGTCGGATTCGAGTCTTCAGACACCGTGGAGAGAGGATGCTAAACAGTTGCGCTATGCACCGCCACACTGGTTCTGCGCCGGGTATTATGGTATCAGGTGGTATTGGATATGACTCTCGCACTCCTCTAGTACGCATTGCGGGTATTTTAAACAGCCAGCGCTACATCTGCGAGGTGTTGGAGCCAGTTGTCCTTCCTTAATTTCAGGACTTGGTGACAGCCATATTTCAACAGGATAATGCGCGACCACACGTGACACGTATGGTACAAATATTCTTCGCCAATCACCATATTTAATTGCTTCCCTTGAAGGCTCGCTCTCCGGAACTTTCACCGGACGATTTCGCCTGCTCAACGATTGACCTAGATTACACCCCGAGCTGCAACACCAGATCAACTTTGGGAACGTGTGGATGCTGCGTGGTCTGCTGCACTCTTAAGAACACATTCAAAGACTCTTTGAATCAATTTTGAGGCGTGTGGCAGCGGTGATCTCCAACAATGGCGGCTACTCTGGCTACTGATTCTGGCAGGAAAAACACTTCACAGAAGCCTATAACATTAATCATTTGATACTTGGTCAACATGTTATCTAAAAAATAAATTTTGTTTTGCTATGTCTTGTCTTTCTTGGTGTTGCATTTACGGTGACCAGCAGTGTATTTGAATTTTTGTTCATGCGATCTGTTAATTTTAACTCAAGTATTTTCGACCAATGACAAGATTTGGGAAAGCTGTATATTTTTCTGAAACTCAGCACTTAATACTAGGTATATATATTTTTTATACATATAATTTTTTACTTTCAGTTAAAAGAAAAAATTCCGAAAATTTTGGACTCTCTCTCTTTCTATATATATATGACATTTAGTTTTCTATATTCTTCATCATTACTACTTTCTTAAGGACTTTTTATTTCTATTACTTTTAAAATGTTAAAAAATATTTTTAATTAAAACGTACCCTCTTTTAATTAATAAATATGTAAGGTTTAAAATTTAAAACTAAAAAGTTTATTAAGGTAAAGTTCTACGAATATTGTTAAATTATTTGAAAAAATATATGATTTTTAACGAGTTTTCAGCAGAACTATTAAAATACTTGTTGGAATATTTCTTTAAATAATAGGGGGGAAAAGACAACTAAAAATAACTAAATTTGAGCTATAAAAGTAAAATATACCTTTTCAAATGTTCAATTACTACGCACACACTTATATATAATTCAATTTTTTTCGTAGTTATATAATTATAACTTTCCGTCTTATATTGTAAAATGGATTCTATAAGTTCTGCAGAAATTTTACATCGCACTTGCATGTGAAATTAAGGCTAAGGAGAGAGAGATTTAATGAGTTTGAAGGATGCGTACAGTAAGAAAATCTGTGCTAATGACGCACCTTTGACACAAGTATTTCACCGAGTTAGATATATAGTATAACCGTGGCCGAGTTCATTAGTTTTTCTTTTTAGTTTCTATTTCCACGCAATTAATTTCTAGATATTTTCCTTTTAAACTGAATTGAATTCAACGCAGTTTCTAAGGACTTCTGGTAGTTTAAAATTCTACTTAATTGTAGTTTTAATTGTATTTGCATATATATATATATATATATATATATATATATATATATACAGTCGGTTCTCTACATAACGAGAGTCTCTAAATCCTGAAAATGTTCGTTATATATGGAAAATTCGTCATATAGAGGTTCATCTTTTAATAAACTTTATAAACCACATAAAACAAATTGTAACAATTCATGCAGACTATATATTAAAAAATTACTTATTCACACCTTTTAAAATTAATGTATGTTTATTTTATATATCTTACCAATCAAAAAAAAAAAAAGAAAAAGAAAGAAAAGCTGCAAAAAAACAAGAAGAAAGAATGGTATAGAATACACTGTATTTTTCAATATAAAAAATAATTTTATATTAAATTCAACTAATTTTAAGAACATTTTCTAATGTAAGACATACAAGTACTAATAAACACATACAATTTCTTATAACTAGAACACGGGGTCGTGGGACAACTCCAATGAGGGTGAAAGGGGATATTGAAGATGTTTCTAATGAATTAGACAGTGGTAGTTAAACGATACACTTTTTGGATGAAACATACAGAACTCGATTTTTCTGTACCATTTAGGATCTAAAAACACCAGTTCAAGATTTATAACCACCATAAAATGTGTTAAGTTGAAATGTTCAGAAATACTTTAGCCCCTTCGCGACGGGCAGTGCAGATATACATTCATCACGGACGCACCTCATGGCCGGGTGTTGCACATATGCATTTTAGAAAAACGCTCTGGTAGGCCGGGTGATGCATATATGACATTTCAGCTGGAATGTTTTTAACCACTAAATGGAACCTTATGTCCATTATATTGAAACTAAACATAGCTTGAGAAACCTGACCTTCGGTTTGTTTATATCCTTCCTAAATTTGGTATTTTGCTCATCAGCTGTGGCGGGGGAGGGGATAATCGAAATGTCAACAAATCGCTCGTAAAATTTCCACTTGATATGAAAAATTCGCGTGTCTAATAACTATCCCAATGCATTTTTCTTTTCTTCTTATTAACAGTGTGGAGTGTTTTAGGGTTATGTAACAGTTTTTGCTACTTTCGGATATATTTCGCGTACTTTTCTTATTTCAAAAACCTTGACTTCCGGTTAATATTTGATTGCTTTGAAGGCATTTTCCTAACCTTAATATGAACCAAAAGGGGGAAGAAAGCCAAAGTGTATTGTCACAAACCGTGTGTAAATTTAAAAAAAAACACAACAAACATTTTATGCTTACAAATCATACAAAGTTTCTTCGTGCTTCGAGTATTTTCACACATAATGTTCATTTTAATTTTGCGATTCCTTTTTGTAAAGTATTTTTGTCGTAATATTTTTTATTAATTTGAAAGTGTATTAATTTGTTTTGTCAATGAAAAGTTTTGAAAAAAATTGAATAGTCCTTACGAATTTTATTTTAGTCATATTTTTTTATATAATTTCATGTAAATTAAAGGAAAAACGTTAGTACATTCTAGTTTTAATATAACTGGAAACATTACGACGTCAGGACTGAAATTTTACAACTTATGTTTTTTTTCTTAAGTTAGTGACGAAAACGCTCCGTCCTGAAGTGCAAGTCCTTAAGCATTCAACCATTCCCTAGCGATCGTCTCATAGAAAATCGCCAAATCCTGAAGAGGTTTAAATAAAGAGAAACAAACTGAATCATGAAAGAAAAAGTTCGTTGTGTAGAAAATGCACTTCGTTATAGAGAAGTTATTTAACGAAAAAAAATCGTGAAATATTCAAGGTTCCAGGAAAAAGTTCGCTATATAGAGGTTCGTTATATAGAAGTTTGACTGTATACACACTCAGGAACATTGAAAATCGCGACCCAAGAAGGAAGCTAAGTACAATGGCGAAACTTTGCAAAAAAGTACAGCGTAATGTGATATGCAAATGATCCAAGTTTCGTGCCAATACGCATGCTCATACACGCCAAGGTGGCGCTACAATCAGGAAGAGGGTGCTATATAAGCCAGCGCAAATTCGAAGATTCATAAACGTGACGATTACCCGCCGATTGTAGGAAGACTTTGGTAAGCGAAACATGCCAGGTAAACGTGCTATAAGACATCTCTCACAGTTAAGCGAGTTTGAGAGAGGCCTGATCATCGGGATGAAAACTGCAGGCTGGACGAAGCGCCATGTTGCTGGCCAGATGGATCGTTCGGAGTGTGCCGTTAGAAACTGTTGGGAGCAGTAGACACGAAGGTACCCACGCGCGGAAAACCGGGTCTGGAGCGACAAGGAAGTCTACGAGGAGAGAGGTTCGAAGGATCGTGCGGCAAGCATTTGTCGACCCCACAGTCACTCGTTCAACGATACGAGTAGACGTAGGCGTAGCAATTGTTCCACAAACAATTTCCAGACACCTTGCAGAAGCAAATCTTAAATCCAAGTTCCCTTTCCGTGGACTCCCTTTAACACTGGAAGATCGGCAACTGCGTTTACAGTGGTTCCAAGCCAGATTAATGTGGAATGTCACACATTGGCAAAAGGTTGTGTTTAGCGATGAATCCTGGTTTGTTTTGGGGACAGATGATAACCGTCTACGGGTGTAGAAGCACCCTGGTAAGCGGTACAATTCTCCCCACACTGTTCTACGTCACACTGCCCACAAAGCTGGTGTAATGGTCTGGAGGGCCATAGCCTATGATAGCCGGTCCACTTTAATTGTGATAAGTAGACCCATAACGGGCCAACGTTACGTTGATGATATTCTTCGACCCCCTGTAGGACCTTTTCTAAATGGTTTCCCAGGGGCAATTTTCCAGCAAGATAATGCTCGTCCACATACAGCAAGAGTTGCTCAAGACTTCCTACGTCATTTTCAGACTCTTCCATGGCCGAACCGCTCCCCCGATTTGTCCCCTGTAGGGCACGTGTGGAATCAGCTTAAACGGTAGATGTCATCGTGTTACTCTGTAAATGATTTAGAGTTGGCTGTCCAAGATTTGTGGGCCCATCTGCCTCAGGGCAACATAAGGTGTCTAACCAACACAATGTCGTACCGCGTGGCGGCATGTATTGCAGCTGGAGGAGGTCCAACGCGTTATTGAAGTTTCCCAGTATTTGTGTCGTTGCACACCATGTATTCGTTCAATTGTCTTGTTTTTGAGATCAAGTGAATCTCTCATCTGTGTCATTATGTGTATTGAATTTCATTTCAATCCGATGCTTTCGTCTTGGGTCGTTATTTTCAATGTTCCTGAGTGTATATGTAGAACTTTCCGTTTGAATCATTTTGTAAAAGGCTGAGTCATATCCTTTTCAGAGGACTATTAATGTCAGTTTTGTTTATTACCGCATTCCGAAGCAGCGACGTCTGGTGGGCTTGCGGAGCGCTGGCGTGAATGATATTTTTGCAGAGGCCTGCTAACCTCCGCTGGTTGGACACGTCACGTTTTTCGCGCATTTCGCACACAGCGCGGTTTCAGTCCAAGCATATGATAAATGTATAATTAATTTGCCGTCTTCTAAAGGTATAACTCAACTTTCAATTAACCTAATTTCTTCATGTCTCTTTCCCTTTGTAAATATTCCACTTTAACTTGAAATAAATTCTTTTCTTTTACTTAAATGAAGTATCTGCGTTTAAATGACTTTGATTCCATTAATTCATCACTGACCCTTTAATACTTACCCCTAGATAACTACCTGACCAAACTAAATCCTAACTTCTGAAGAGTCTGATTTTTATTTGAAGATTTTAGTCGGATTCCCATATATATATATATATATATATATATATATATATATATATATATATATATATATATATGTGGTGTGTGTGTGTGTTTGTGATGAATCCCCAGCCCCACAAGTGTCAGTTGGTGTAAACTTCCCACCAGGACAACTCAACCCACCTCCCGCATAGGAAATTTGACTTCTAATTTCACCGGACTTAAAGAAGACACGTGTACTAAGGACTCACTCACTGCTGATCAACGCTGAAAGAGCTCTCGTTTTTGTCATGGCTTGGAATGCAGACTTGTTTACTGAATATTGAAATAAAATATAATAGGACAAACGGCTGCCCTTTGCATTTCTCCAAAACATGATATATATATATATATATATATAGTTATAGTTGGAACCTGATATAAGGAATTCATTGGCACCGAAAATTTTATTCCTTAAATCGGGCACAATCGCTATATCTATGTCTAAACAAAATACAGATTTTTTTTGCTCTGACTTTTTCGAAACTATGTAATGAGCAGCTCTCTACACACAAAAAATAGCTATAGTTATACGTTAAAAATACTATCGGTGAATTATACTGACTAAGTTATGTTTGATAATCTCTTTTTGATTCCTGACTCGATAAAATTATTTTTTCTACTTCTTACATGGAAGAAAATTCTGCAACATTTTCATCCATCTGCATGATGTAGGTTTTCAGAGTTTCCAAACAATGTAAGGCATTAAGTTAATTCGAAACATAAATTTTTCTTATAGGAGTTTCATTATAAATTTCTGCATTACAATCAATATTCATTGGTTACGACAAATCAACAATTTTATGAACCTCAATTGCACAGATAGACAATTCGTCAGCAAATGTAACAAAGTCGTTAAATATAAAAATGTTCACTGCGTTATGGAGCGGGATGAAAACAGAATGAACTTTCCAGTACTATTTAAAACTCACACGATATGCTACACTCATGACTTATCTGCGTGTATAATATTTAAGCACTATCTGCGCTCTTTCCCATCGAAAGTTGCTACTTACAAGAAAAGTCTTTTTTTCTATTCTGAACAAAAGACGCCATTTGAAAAAAGAATATAATTTTCTTCTAACGCAATCTACTAAAAAAATTCAATCTTGGAAAACAAATGTTAATTGTGGGGTTTATTATTCGTTAAATAAGGATTTTGGCCTTCATTTTAATCGGGGACGGAGAAAAATTCGTTAAATCATGAAGTTCGTTTCATGAGGGTTCCTTAATTTGGGGCTCGATATATATATATATATATATATATATATATATATATATATATATATATATATATATATATATATATATATATATATATATATATATATGGAATACAGTGGTGGTCAAAATTGTGGACACTTTTTTAACTTCTTTTATTTTTTAAGTTTGTATGCTTATAGAAAATTTTACGTTGCACAAGATGTAAAGTATTTTATATAATTTTAAAAAGAATTTAATACTGAATTATCAATACAGAAAGGGAAAAATTAAAATATTTGAAAGGCAAAAAAAGTTATGCAGCAATAACTGTCGATGTATATTGGATACTGATGATAGCAGTGAGTTATCAGAGCTTACTGAAGTTGCATTTATTCTTTCTTACAGCCTACCATCGTGTTTCATTGAGCTGGAAATAGTTTTAATCTCTTCCTTCGTTATTACATGATCCCAGGAAACAATTATATCCTCAATTAGTTCATTTTTATTTCATGTGTACCTCATTCGGACAATAGTTTTCAAACGGTGCCACACTTTTTGAAGGATCGATGTCAGGACGTTTCCTTGCCAGGATAACAACTCATTGATCTTAGAATGGTAGTAGTTTTTCAATTACTTTACTGTGTGGCAAGGAGCAGAATCTCGTTGAAAAATAAATGAAGCATTGTTGGTAAATAGGTCCATGGTGAAAGGCAAAATTTTGGTTTCTAGAATGGTGTCAATGTATTTTAAGACCATCGATGATATGAAGGTCACCGATACCATCTGTTAATATGCATGACTAAATGATAAGACAATGTGGGTACTTCACAGTTGCCTGGATGCAGTTTGGATGTAGCATTTCGGCTATTCTACGTCTTGCATGTTTTAGGCTATCACTACAGAATAACAATATTTTAGTTTCATCCCTCTATATATCTTGTGACGAACAATCATTTTTCCGACTAATGTGTTTCACTGCCCCCTGTAATTCCTTTTAGCGCTGCTGTAAACTGAGATACGGCTTTTTTCATGGAATTCTACCTTTTAGTCTTACATCTGCTAACCTGCTCATAAATGTTTTTGAAATGACAGAAACATCAGCATCACTCAGATCACATCTGATGGCTGTGCATGAAGTTCTTTTACCTCTGAAACATAGTATTTTTGTTTTTCTGTCATCAACAGATGTGGCGTAACTTTTAAAGCCTTTTCCTGCTCTTATTTTATTAAATTTGTCTACTCATCTTAAGCAAAACTTTCAGTTTTAAATATAGTCACTGAACTACCACTTGCTATTTTTTTTAACAAAAAAAATACCCCTTTCTCGTCACACATGTGTCCAATCCAATCTTTTATTTGATGGCATTGCTTTTTAACTAAATATTATTGTTATCCTGGCTAAGAAACAGCCCTGACCCCGATCCTATCGAAAACATGTGGCACAGTTTCAAACATCTTGTCCGAATAAGGTACCCATGAAATAAAAAGGAACCAATTGAGGATATAATTGTTTTCTGGCATCAGGTAATAAAGAAGGAAGCGCTTAAAATTATTTTCAGCTCAATGAAACATCGACGTGAACCTGTAATAAAGAATAAACGCAACCTCATTAAGCTCTGATAACTCACTGCTATCATCGGTATCCAATGCATATCGACAGTTATTACAGCACAAATAAACTTTTTGTGGTGCAAATATTTTAATTTTTCTTTTTGTATTGATTTAGTATTAAATTCTCTTTTAAATAATATAAAATACTTTTTGCATTTTGTGCAACATAAAAGTTTCAATAAGCATTTAAACTTAAGAAACATAACAAGTTAAATAAGTGTCCACAATTTTGTCCACAACTGTTTATATATATAATGTTAAGTATGGTATTATGGGTAAAATATTACAAAATTCTAAGTGATGTCGGGTGATTCTATTTCCTACCTCCTCTAGATGACCTCTTCTTACCCACTATGGCAATAGCCTATTTGAAATCGCATAAGAATGGAGAGACAGAATTTCCTTCCGGATGCGGTAAAGGTAGTGAAAAGGCTAAATCATATAAATGTTATCCTTGGCCGTGTGAAAGTGGGTCTAGTGGATATAGCGGGGAGGCTTTTCAGAGCGAAGTTCCCAGGAACAGTGTTAAAGGGACAATATGCAAGTTTCTCGTTTGAGAGTTGAATTATACGCAAAAAGGGATTCTACAGTTTTGAGTCGTGTTGAGATGTAGCTCCAAAGATAACACGTACGTGTAGAATCAAAGATAACACGTACTTAGCGAAAACAGATGCACTTCTGGCAAACAGCAATATGAAATGCAATGGTGGAGCCGCTCGTAGATCGTACGCCCAAAAGTATCTATTGAGGTGAACGCCCGCCACATGTTTGTGAGAATGCAAAAACAATTAATTGACAGTGGTTATTTATGTAAAATCATACGCAATTGTGATCGAAAACCCATATTCTAGTGAATGAGAACGCTGCGATGTTCTTGGGACCATTGTATGAAGAATTATTGGACAGAACACACTTTTTCCATTGAGACGCATTATTTTCTACTGTACCAATACAACTGAGCAACCACCAATATCAGCATTTTCGTTCGTAACCATTTAAATGCAATATTTGTGCAACGATGGATCCATCTTGATGATTCAGTGCATCAGCGTACCCGACCGCCAGACCTGACGTGTATGCCTCACTTCTTTTTAGGCATATGAAATAACATCTTCGAAATGCCTATCTACAGCTCCAAAGTCTTCATACCACATATTGTTGAAGCTGCAAAACATGCAGGAATCGTTAATTTCAACACCTTATTTTAAGGGCTGTACAACAATTTGTTTTTCCCAACTCTCTTTAACGCTATTAAAATGAAATTATCTTAGCCATTTATTACTATACAGAATAAAAATAATATAGTAGAAGTAAAAAGGCTAACAGTTATATTACTACTCGCATAAACAAAAAATTGTAATGAAACACTTTACTATTCAACTAAGAAAACTTAATTCTTATTAAACATAACAAGTGCATCTTTGTCTTGCTGGCATAAATGAGTAAAAGCTGTTAATTTCGAGAAGATGTACTAGAAACAAATGTTTTTAATTTGTCATTAAAGTTGCAAATTTTTATTTTAGGTTCTGATATTTTTATTTTCAATTAGTTTTAATGGGGTATGTGTCTTTTTCAGACTTATTTATCAATCAAGCAAATTGTTCTGCATCATCAAACTATCTAAGAAATACTATACATATATTTTTTTATAGAAATCAGAAACTTTGAAAGTGATATAGCAACCAAAATTTCCTGACACAAAAGTTTTTACTTTTGAAAATATTATTTTATTGTATTTGATTGTGTCATATTTTTGTTGAAATATTTTTGAATTGAAATATTTTTAGCACGATTCAGATTTTATTGTTTATTTTTCTCTTTTAGAAATTTCAGGATATTACATCAAACGACTAAATGTGTGTTTCTTAGAATTCAAGAAAATAACGCTCAAAATATTATTTTTACGTCTCTCTGGAGATTCGAAAATCTTCGCTTTCCTTGTTTGAAAATTATCAATAAACTCCTGCATTTTAGTCGTGTATTTTCTAAAGGTCAGAAGAGAAAAAATTCATTTTTAGAAAAATGTATGATACCGGATTTCTTGCGTTGACTTCTGTAGCTCTACTTCTGAAAAATATAATATTTAAACTAATTTATTAAACTACATAATTACTTTTTTTTCAAAAAAAAAATGGAGACAGTAACACTAAAAATATTTTGTGTTTTATATATTCAGATTATATTATTACATTCATCCTGAAAGAAGTCAGTTTGACCATCCATTTTTATACAATTTAAAAAAAAAGAACTTTTTAAAGTTTTTTCAAACTTTTACAAAATACTTAAGTCTTCATATTCTTTGGAAATTTTCAGTGACTAATGTTTCTTAAATTATTTTGAATAAAAGTAAGTATGGATTTAAAAATCTGTTTCTTAGTTGATTTGTAATAATTATTTTTCTAGCTAAACCTGGGAAAAACACCGAATTTTTTAAGAAACTAACTTTACCATTTTTTAAGAAAATAACTAGATATCCCAGGCCTAAATCCATACTAATTTTTATAAAACTTATGATTGAGGGTCTATGTAAAAAATTATTTATGGCTTTATCTTAAACAACAGAAAAAAAGGCATTATGGATTAAAAACACTTATATCTTCAGAATATAAAGTTCTGAGAAAACACATTTAAAGTTTATAAAGCCATCAAGTGAAAACTAATAATGCATGTAAAGCTTTACTTGTTTAATATGTTATTTTCCAACTTAATTCCTAGAATATGACTAAAAATATTTTTTTAATGCGAAATGTATTTTTGCATAATAATGCTAGCATTTGTTTTGACGGTATGTTTCTCAGCCAAATATTAGCACAATATTTTCACAAATACTTTGAAACACTAAGCATTTATGTACAGATTAATTAGGGCATTAATTTAAGCTAAAAATCACACCAGGGGTTTGTACATACAATTAAATTATTTTCAGTTTTAATTCGAGGAAGTTCACTAAGTCTGAGTTTTTATACATTGCACTGCTTTAAATTGCAAATATGTAAAACTACGATATGTTTACTATAATGTAGTTCGACACATCATGGAAATATTCAGTTTTATCTTCAGTACTTGAGTTTAGAATACTTGTATTCGGAAGTCTAATTGCAGTAACAATTAAGTAAACTTTTTTGATACATCACTTTCAGTCGTGTCCCATTCTTTCGAAGTATTGTTTTGCATATCATTCAGATGACCTTTTTACCATGGCATTTTCTCAGCAGGAAAGATTAATGACAAGGCTTTTAAGTTATATAAACTATTTTTAAAACAAAAATTGGCCTTGAAATCAATTTTAATTAAGTAACTATGAGAACTCAAAAAAGCTCAAAGCATATTAAAGCAAAAATGATTTTAGTAATGAAAATTGAATTTAATAACCTTTCAACACTGAAAGAGAGGATTGTTCTCAAAAATATTTTAGTTAAGAGCTCTCAGGACTCTTAAATTGCAAATTTTTCAATTTTTTTTTTTAAAAAAAATGTTACAGTATCATTATTTCTGAGCGTTTTGGTACCAAAATCGTGTTGATACTGTGAATACTTCCAAAGTTATTGAGAAATAAGTAAAGTAACTTGAATGAACTTTCTTATCTTTAACTTCATTTATCGCAAAACAAAGAAATTTAGCTTGCGCGCAGGATTTCTCAGAAACTATTTATCATATCAATTTGAAATTTCATGCACGTGTTCAAAGTGAGGCTTTTCATAACTTATACATCAATTTCTTAAAAAAAAATTAATAGAATGGTTTTTATTTGAATTTGAATTTGTTTTTTTTCTTAAGATTTTAAAATTTTCTTTATAATTGTATTTAAAAAATATTTTTTTTTCTCTAAATTTCTTAAAAATTAGTTTAACTTCAGAATTGAAAATTTTTATACCGAGTAAAACTATTTTTGTAAATTTTGTTCAATTTTGTACCTCAGAATCCTGCGTGGTGTAAAGTACTGATTTTCATATATTTGAAAAATTGTTGAATTTTTATTTCTTTATAACTTTTAAATTTTTTCCTCAAATTCTCCGAAAATTTGATAAATAATGTAAAGATATATGTAATTAGCAAGTGGTGAAAATTTAAAAATTATTCTTTTGTTTTATTGCTAATATACATTGGTTTGAAAAAGGATGCTTTTTTCGAGTGCATGGATGTTTAGAGCCATAAATTCAATTTAGTAGTGGAAAATTATTTAAAATTAAACCTCAACTTAAACTATGAACATTTCAATTACCTTAAATATTAATTTGTTATCAGTTCTGAAATTTGTTGGGTACTGTGTAGTATGAAACAAATTATAAATTCAGTCTTGAGTAGATTTTTAAAAATTTTATGTTAATTTTGAACTTGAAAGAAAAGATAATAGTGCATATTTTGTACTTTTGCATTCATTTTCAAATACAATTTAAATAAATAGTATCTGTGTATTCTCTATACGAGCACCAAATATACATATATATATACTTCATCATAACATTCTTTTGAAAGTTAAGGTTTCCAAATTGATAAAATTGTTTCAAAAATCAGATTAGATGCTTAGCGCAAGATATTTACATTCTTCAAGTATTGGGATTAAAGATACTTTTCAATTTTATTGACAAAGATGTGAGAAGCTCCCAATTCTTAACGTTATATGAGGCTTGTAACTACAGATATATCAGAAAAGTGAGCCATATTTACGTTTTTGTGAATATTAAAACATGCCACTTATGTTATTTTCCCTGAATCAACACTCTTCGTGTAGATAAATTGAGTTTTAAAAGGAAAATTCAATTCCTAGAGTAAATTTGAAGAATTAGATTATGGCAACTATGGGATTACCAGATTACCAGGCAGGCTCAAAATGTGATATCGCCGAAAAATCATTCAGAAGGCATTAAGATCACCTCTTCTAGAAATTTTCTTGAAGCTATATGAATGATCTTTGAAATACACGCACAAAGGATATTGGAGCTCATGACAGAGCTCAGTTGAGATCATAATTATTCGGATGTTGCTATTACAAGAAACTTTATCTGTCTAGAATAATACTAATGAAGCTTTTGCAAGAAAGCCCTTTCTAGAATGTTGTAAAACTTATTTATAACTAGTATGTTTTGTACTACTGTAAATAATCTGTTATAATACGTCTTTGTACACTGATTTGTCTTTGTGTAATTATAAGCTTCTCCATTAAAATATACTTATTACTCACATAATTTATGTCATTGGCTGAAGTCCCTCCAAATTTGCAATAAAATGTTCTAAGGTCACAAATAAAAGTTCCCTTAATTTTTTGAAATTTGTCAAGAAAACAATTTTTTTTTCATTAGTGTAATTTGGATAAAATATTTGGTTGAAATAAAATAGAAGACCCTCCCCCTCCTTTCACTGGAGTACCAAATTAAATGAATGAAGGTACATAAAGTAAAATATAACGTTTTTGAAATAATAAAATATCACATTCTCTAAAGCAGGAGAACTCAAACTTTTTCTACTGGTCTCCATATAGCTGTTTCACCCGAGCCACAATATGAGGAGTAACGAGGGAAAAGAGGGAGGAAATGTTTGAAGATTAAGAGAAGTGAAAATTTAAAATGTGGAAAATTGATCAAACTATCGAAGCTCCTATTTTGCATTTATTTCATGATATTTTCAATATGTCTCTTTTTAAAATTTTTCTTACCAACTAAACACTAAATTAGAAGCATTTAAAAACACTCCTTCACAATTTCTGCATAAGTAAACAGTTCTATATGATTACCAATAATACACTGCTGGACAATTGCTAAGGACGGATCACAAATTGCTATGTAGCATAACATTAAGCGAGACATGAGGCCTAGTAGGATAAAATATAGTTTCCACACTGTTCAGACATTAGACTAAAGAATATTTATTGTTCTGGAAAGTACAAAAGTTGTGAAACATCTGAAAGAAAAAAATGTTCATTTGATCTGCGTATGGAGAAATGGAACAATGTATCTAAAAGTCAGCAGGCACCTTAAAGAAAGGTATCAGTGCGGGATATGTCCACCGTGGAGTGTGATGCAACATTCCACACGTCGTACCATACTTTGCACAACATTATCCAGCAGCTGTTCAGGCAATTTATCCCATTCCTCATTGAGTGCATGGATGAGGGTGTTCTTGTTTGTCGGAGGACAGTTTTGACCAGCAACTTGCCTCCCCAAAGCATCCCACACATTTTCAATGGGGTTTAGATCTGGAGAACGCACTGGCCATACGAGACGTTGAATACCCTCGCTGTCTAGACAATCCTGAACAGCGAGTGTTCGATGACATGTTGCGTTGTCGTCCATAAAAACAAATTTATCACCGACAGCACCACGAAAAGACGAACATGAGGAAGTAGAACTTCATCAATGTATCGTTGGCCCGTCATAGTCCCATTCGCAACCACATGTATGTGCGTGCGGCCATTGATCATGATGCCGGCCCGCACCATGATACTGCATGTCGGATATCGGTCCTTTTCCTAGATATTTTCTGGACGATAAGCAGTACCACTCTTGCGCCAGATCAGTTGGCGTCTACAATCCGATGACAGACTGAACCTACTCTCCTCTGAGAATAGTACGCATGTTCAGTCCTGTTCAGTCCAATTGTGATGCTCACGACACCATTGCAAACGGGCAGTACGGTGCTGTCTGGTCAATGGGACACACACAACAGGTCCGCGTGCGTATAGTCCTCCTCCCATCAAACGTCTGGCAACAGTTTTTCGGGAGATCTGCTTTCCTGAGGCAGCAAGAAACTGATTTGCCACCTGATGAGCTGTGGTGCGCCTGTTCCTTTTTTGCTGATAGGACGATACATCTGTCTTCTGCAGGCGTCGTACTTCTAACACGACCTCCCCCGTGCCGTCTACTACACGTTCCAGTAGTTTTAAATGACTTCCACAGCCGTGAAACAACGCTGTGAGCGATGTCGAACTCCCTGACAACATCTGTTATTTTTCGCCCTTCTTCGATCTTTTCAATAATTCGGCCACGCATAAAATCATCTATGTGATGTCGGGAAGACATGCCAAAAAATTTAAGTTCGTCTATTAAATCTTTCCTGTAAAACTTTGACTTGAAACAACAACTGTCCACACGCGTCAAAATCTTTAAAGCTCTTATGAACGCTATCACGTGATGAACAGACGTGGAAAAAAATTTGCATACTCATACTTCTTACTAATATCCCGCACTTATTCTAATTTTCCATATTTTGCTTCCTTTTATTTTGTGGTTGCTATGGATGATAGTGTTATTCGTCCTTAGCAATTGTCCAGCAGTGTATAACAAATTTCGTAGGATGCCTATGTTACCGCTGTGACATTGCCACTGGCAAAACTCTTTGTTGAAAAGATTATTCAAGAAAGCCTATTTATTGCATCTTGAGATAGATCCTCGTTACAAAGTGTCATTGAACGATTCATTTCAATGTATCGTTCAATGATAAGGGGGGGGTATTGAACACTTCATTGGGGAGTGGGGTATTTTTTAACTCTTTTACGAGAAATTAAACAATTACTGATCCATGCTTGTTTTTCACTAGAAAATAGTCAACTTACTTATCGATTATTCGATTTTTTTTTACTTGCAAGACATAATGGATAGTTAAAAATTAGTTCTATCCATAAAATGCTCGGACTCCACTGTTATCATTAACCATAACAGTCACAAAGGGAAAAAATATCAATTGGAACCCGTACGACATCTCGACAGCAAAAAGCAAAGCTGTTATATTTGTTTTCTTGACTGTAAGAATTACCCTCCAAATTTTTAATACATTGTTATTAAGGTATCCGACTAGGTTAAAAAAGTGCTTTTTAGGTGTTGGATGTTTGGTGTTGTTTGGGTCTTTAAGGAAAACAGAAATTAATTATTGGGGAAGAAGGACTAATACACAAAACTAGAAAGTTGCTTAAGTTCTTTTTATAGCATTTACTTTATCTAGCTAATAAAAGTATTTTTTTAATTCGTTTTTTGATGAATGAACGTTTTATGATAATAGATGCACGAAAAACGGAATATATTCTAAGTAATTCAATCAATTGTAATGAAATTTATAATATATATGCTATGGGCCCTTCAGAGTGTAACAAACCACAGGTTTTAAGACAGCTATATTTAATCACATTTTACAGCCATTTTTAGCTCAGAACAGCATTTCTCAAACTGTGGGGCGTGATAACTCTACGAAGGAGGGCGAGCATATTGAAAAGATGAAAACGAAAGTTTATTCAAAAAATTATTAATTTACTGAAAGTAAGCAAACAAAATACTTTCTGACATAATAAAACATAAAATACACATTTGCACTGATGTAACACAATTAAAAAAAATATCTGTACTATACAATGCATTTTATTATTGATTTAACAATACTAAGTTAAGAACAATTTTGATAATTATCAGTGACCCCATGGGCTTGTATTAACACTTATCTTGATGATTTGTAAGGTTTATAATTACTTCCTTGACTGCCGTTAAAAATTTACGCGGTTTGCTGCCCAATTCCACGGTTTTCCACGTAGACGCGCGTATTTTGATGGGGTTTTTTGCGGTGGGGGGGAGAAAAGGAAGAAATAAGCACAAAATCCTCTGAAATAAGTAAATCCTTTACAAAGACTGTCAAGGTCATTTTATTGTGTTCCAAGGTCTGAGGAATAAATTTATGAATAGCAGTGTACAGAAAAGATCGTACTTCGGAAAGACGTTTATATACGTCCAGAAAATTAATGTTTTGTCTGAGTGAGACGTTTATATACGTCGGTGGCACATAAGAAGTTAAAGTCGTACATATTTTGGAGCTTTAGTGTAAAATTATTGTATTATTGAATTCAATACAATGTTATTGTATGAAGAGGGGCCAGATGAAAATGATGATTGAACATTGGGTCGCGAGTATTGAAAGTTTGAGAAGCACTGGCTTAGAACATGCTGTAATTTTGACGAAAAGTCATGACCATCAAATTTATATGCTAATAAAATATTTTATCCTGCAGTTTGTGACACTTCAGAGGGATCAAGAAGTATATGAATGACGTTAAAATAGCATAATGTGCAATTTATTTTTATTTATCATTTTTTTCTTAACTTAAAAATTTTTGCTAAATTTTTGTACAAATATTTTTTTTTTCAAAAAAAGGGCGACACATCTTAGTTATTTAATAATTATAACCTTTTAAGCCTATTTATTTTCTTCAAAACAATAAAATTATTCAGAAAATCAATTTTTTAAAAATTTATCACCGATCCTATTTGGATACCTTAAATATATGAATTTCTCAGAGTATTGGGCGAACGAGATACTTGAAAAGGTTCGGTGGGCCGCATGTGGCCCGTGGGCAACAGGTTGAGTATCACCGTTTTAAATGAATATCTTTAAACATTTAAGTTATATGGATCAACAAAACAGTACAGAGGATGATTCTTTTTTAAAAGTATTAGCCAAAGTAAACAGACACTGAAGAGAAAAGAAATCACACATTTTTTGATGAGAGACATATTACGAGTGCGAGGGCCCACGAATGATCCGATTCGTAAATTCCTTTTAGATAAATAAATAATAATGACTTACTAGCAGCATCCAGGGGTTTCTGGAACCTTATCTACATTCGTTACTACATTTGGAAAATCATGAACTCAAATGTAAGCTTGGTTTTCTTAGAGGTATCATGGAAATAAAATAAAATAAAAAGTGACTGTGTGTTTATGCATTTTTAATGTATGTTCCTAAGTATTTAATGTATAAAATTATGAAACCTGATTTAAAATATGAATTAAATTTAAAATAGCCATGTAAATGTACCATAACTAATATAGTATATAAAGAAGAAAAGCGACTCATTCATCACGAAATCTCCAAACTGTTAGATTTACAAATTTGAAATTTGATAAATTGGCTCCTTATGATTATTTGATGAGTATTGGATGAAATGTTTGTATGTGCAGTTGAAAAAGAAACTCCTGTTTCATGCGTCTCGGATAATCTGAACAATGAGCGTTAAATTATTAAATCTTACGGCCTGAGGCTGTGCCGTATCTCCTAATTTTCGGAGATGTTAATTTTCAACAATATAATGAAATATTTAATATAATCTCAACTTAAGGCGAGTAGGAATGTTGTCCTTGCCAATAAGTTTTCAAGATATGTTATTCATTAAAGGTATTTGATCGTGGGCGGCTTAATGACTGGACTACCATCGTTCTTAAACCTCTACCTTTAATGAAATGTGGCTTAGACTAGAAGCAGCATGAAACGGCTCACCCGTATCTGTCATTAAAGGGGAGTTGGAAACCTTTCTCTCTATAACTGACAATGTTAAATTGGCTGTTTTTGATGAACCTTTTCTAAAAATCTGTTATGTATACATGCTTGAAATTGTTCATGCATTTAAAGTATACCTTTATCATTATACTAAATTGAGCTTTTAGCTAATTTTGAAGTTTTTAATAATTTATGAAATATTTATCCAACATTGCGAAATTTGACCAATTTTTCACATAAAAAAATTGTATAAAATAAATTATTGAGTTTTTACAAAAAGCTCATTTCAGTACATATTACCCATCATTATAAATATATAATACAAAAATTAAATATCTGTGAACAGTAGATTCTCAGAAAAGGTACATTGAACATCAAAATTTACATTTTGAGATAAATTGATTCTAATGTATACATTGAGACTTCTAATCGCCAAGGAAATAAAGAAACAAAATGCTCAATTTACAATAAAATATACATGTTTGGGTTTGTATCAGACTTTCAAATTTTTTAAGCAAAAAGCGAAGTACATCGTTTACATTTTTTTCGCCATTCAAATGGGCGTGGACCAGTTTCAACGATTATTTAAAAAGTGATTTTATGAGCTTCTAATTACCCTAGATGTTAAAGTTAAGGTATTTTTAGAAAGGTTAAAATCTATAAAATCTGAAAATTTAAAAAAAATCTCAAATTGTCAAAAAATATGATTTTAGTTTTCCAACACTTAAACACTGTTTGAATTGATGCCTAACGTAGGTTATGAGATGAGATTTTATTTGCTAGAGAGGCTAGTTGTGTATACTTTAAATCCTATACACCCTCAAATTGCCCATAGATTTACCCCGAGAGGAGTCACGCTCTCGATATTAATGTTAATAGTAACGTGGGTGCCAGAGCCAACCGATTCATTTTTTATAATTAAGTTTATTACAGACAATAAAAATCATATATATTTCAAGTAACAATTTAATTAAGAGAAAGTATACTTACCTACTTTTAAGGAATTTTAATTTTTTTTTTTGATAATTTTACAAACAGTTCAATCAAACTGAACTAAAATGTTTCAAATGTGCGTGACTTTGACCACTGGCATAAACCACAGACACTTTACACTAACATTACAGAAATAATACTTGCAGCAAAACTGTCATATTTTGTTCAAGCAATTGTAGTTTAGTTTTTAGAGGATCAACAAGTGTGGCACATTAGGGGATGTATACCTTTTCTAATGGAGTTCTTTAAGTAGCATTTGTGTGTCTTCTGTTTGACTCAAACGTCCCATGTTAATCGCTTTTCTAATTTACTTTCACTATTATGATGAAATACATTAGTTCATCAGGTAACTCCCTTGTTGATGAACTTTTTATTTAAATTTCAACTTCATCCAATAAAGATCGTAGAAACCCATGTATTTTTTATTACTCTGCTCATTTAGAATTATAAACCATAAACGGTGTTTTCAACACATTAATCAACATCAATAAATCGCTCACTGGGGAGAAATATAGCCTGCTCATCGAAAATATTTTAGAACAAAAGTGGTTGCACGGGAAACTCAGTTAACTCAAGCATCCTAAGATTGTAAAAAAAAAAATTGCCACTCAAAAAGAGGGTGTTATGTGACAAATATGTTTTAGTCACCACTGCTAGGATGATACGGACAAGGTCATTGGTAAAAAATAAACAGTTTTCCAAAAATAAAATATTTCATGTGCTTGGGGTTACTGTGTGCCCCTCGTGACCTCTCCCGTGTTAATCATTCTTTCTTCCTACGATGCAACATACAAACACTAGGTTAATTATTTTTTGCTTGTCTTACTGATATAATATTTTAATGTCCATCAGTGTGTATGATTTATTGAATTTATACTTTGAATTAATTTTAGAACGAAAAATAGCAGTGTCTAAATTATAATGAAAAAAAAACTTCAATATTATTAAACAGTTTTATCTATCACAGTATTAAGTGGTAATTAATTTTTATTAATTATCATTAAAAAAGTATCGTATTGTCTTTCAAAACAATCATGTATATAAAATTTCAGTTCAACTGAATGCTTTGAAGTGCGAGAAGAAAAAAATATTTTATATTTTTTACCTAAGTCGCTAAAAATGAAACCTAAGTGGCCGTTTCTGTAATTCTTTAAATAATTAGTTTCAGTCAATTAATTAAAAAAATAAATTATCGTACTTTTTACCCAAAACAATAGTGTATAGAAAATTTCAGCTCAAATGAGGGCTCTAAAAATGTGGGGGAAAAAACCCTTTTAAGTTTTGACACAAGTCGCCAAAGGGGTTGCTAAGTGGCTAAAATGATGTCAACGTGGCTGTATTTGTAATTCTTTAAATAATTTGTTTTAATCAATTAATTTTTATTAATTATAATTGAATTAATGTGTTGCCATCCATAATCATGTATATAAAATTTAATCTCAATGGAGTGCTTTAAAATGTATTCTATTAACGATTGAAAATTCTACGAAGATAAATAAATAAATATATAGAGAGTGGAATTAATAGTAGGTATTGAAATAAGGATTAAAATTTGTTAAGTATTATTGAAGCTAAATGCTTTTGCACCGCAATGAGACATTGTGTTTTAGTAATAAATTTATGTTATTTTAAAACTGACTAAAAATCACAAAGTGATTGCACTGCATTGCAATAAAATGTAATGGAATGTAAAATAAATTTGATTTTGCTCTGAATATGCTGCATTTGATTTCTTCTAAAAGTTTTACACGAAAAAATTTTTAAACTCTCAAACAATAAGTATTGTCATTTCAAGTACACAATTGAAATTTTGCTTACGTAACAGTGCTTTATTATTGCAAAATAATACATTTTTAAGAGAATTTATTATTGAATCTGTAAATATTTTACCTTTCTTTACTTATATATATATATATAAGCGTTATTTAAAATTATTGAATATTATCTTTTTTTATTTTATTTCATTTAAGACAACATAACTCCTTTTGATATATGGTTTCAAAACTTCTTTTTCTCACTATTTTGACTAAAACCTTTTTATTATATTTAGTACTTAAAGCTACAAAGTGTTTCAAAATGAGATTTCAAACTAATCAGAAAAAAAAATAGTATGTGTTACTTAAGTGAGAGTTCCATTGCATTTATAGAATTTTTCATCGGTTGCCTTTTTTTAACAAATAAATGCTTTTTTAAGCAAATAAATTCTTAGTAGAAGACAGTAATAGTTTAAAACGTTAGACCTCCCTCATAATTGCACACATTCCTCAAGAGTTCCTGGATGGTTAATGATTTGGAGGTCTAGGAGGTATAAATGTTGGTCTACAATATACTTAACCTGAGGGCTATTTTGATTTTAAAAGGAAATTTTATTAATTGGAAATGGGATTTTTGTAACAGACTTAATTACAAAATTTAATGTGGTTAATTTGCAGTTACATGGCGACAGCATAAATTTTATGAAAAACAGAGAATCGTTTTATTGTTTTTTGCAAGAGTTATGCTAACTGAGTATAATAATTTGACGTCACCAATTTTGCGAGTTTCTAATTTGTCACTTACAATTTGCGAGGAAAATGACGTTTTAACATATGTTAAACTTTTAAATAACCTTTATTCATATTTTGAAATTAGGTTTGAGAATGCTTTGACTATGTTAATACCAGAATAAGCAATGATTCCATGTGGTCACAATAGAGAAAAAAGAAATGTAACATTACAAGAAATAATTGGAATAATCCCTAACGAAGATATTAAAGTAATGTTCAGAAACGAATATCTACAGTTTTGGCTTTAAGAAAATATAGCTGTTATTTATCTCGAATTATGGAATATCTTAAGAAAGTCTTTCATTGTGCTTGTCCTATAAAGGAGGAGTTTCAGCGCGGTTGCCAATCTACAAAACACAAAAAAAGCGAACAAAAGAAAGGTTGGACTCTATTAACACAGAGGTGATTTAGTAATAAACCTGACAAGAGTGATGGCAAATATTGAAAACATGTTATTAAAACATCAGGTTCATCCCACTCTTTAAAAACATTTGTTCTTTGCTTAGTTATTTTGTGTGGTAGTTATGTTATGAATAATTTATTTTTTATTGATTTATTTAATTAACGTGTATTTCTTTAATTGTATACAGTATACTCACTACAGTTAGACACACAAACAAAAACCTTGTAAAGTCAATAGCACTGTATCAGCTCTAAAAAGACATTTAAGTCAGTGCTTCTCAAACTTTCAATACTGGCACCCCCCTTTTCAATCACAATTTTATCGCCCCCCCTTATACATAATAATTTACTGAATGCAATAATAATGCACTTTTACAATAAAGCAACAATATTTATTATAAACCGTACAAATTCATGACATAAGTATTAAATTTTGTATATGTTACTTTTAAGCAAAAAAAAAGGTTAAGTAATAGGATAATTACTAAGTTATTTTTCCTTTCTCTTATTTTTAAATTGGAACATATTACAAAATGCGGTGGTTGCTTAGAAGACAAAATATAGATATCAGTTAAATATAGAAAATGAACTCAGAGGGTCAAATTCTTATCTTAAAACTACTTTCAAAAACTTTGCTCTGTAAGACAAGCCCATGGAAGTAGCTAATAATTATTAACCTTGTTCTTAATTTAGTATTAATTAATTAGTCATAAAATACTCTCTGCACCACTCATACATTAAAAGCAGTGTTTCTCAAACTTTCAATACTGGCGACCCAATTTTCAATCATAATTTTTGTCTCGCCCCCCTGTACAACAATAATGTATTTACTGCAATAAAAATGCACTTTGAGAGAGAGACGCTAAAGTTACAATACGATCTTAATTATAAACCGTACAAATTAATACGATAAGTATATTAAATTTTGTAATTATGTAATTTTTAAGTAATATATATATTTTAAGAAAATTTTTAAAATATATATTACTTAGAATTATGTTATTTTTCTTTCTCTAATTTTTAAATTGAACAGATCGCAAAATGATGTATTTAATTAAAGATTTATTTCCTTCAGCATACATTTCTCAAAGTACAAATGTCATTAGAAAAATAGTCTAGTCAATGTCGCTCTCTTTCATATCCATCACATCTGGCATTATAGGGTACGTTTGCGTGAGTCTGGGCAACCTATCGGACATCTGCGCAAAACATGTAAAAATGCTTTTCCTCGTACAATTCCAGTCAGTTTTGGTCGACTCGATACTCCTATAGCTACCGAATCTAGCTTGAATGTACATTTTTTTTAATTTCCACGTTATTTGTAATTCACGGTAATTAAGTATTTAAGGAAGTAGATTAAAACAATATCATAAATACATTTTTAAGTCGTAACCAAACATTCGAGCATAATAAAGAATCAACAAGTACACATACGAACGATCATGGTTCGGAAAATTAAATCAAGGCGATCTTCTCAAAAATACTTAAATTTTGGATTTATCACTACAGAAGTAAATGATGGAAAAAAAAGCCCCAGCTCGATATGTGTTAAAACTTACAAATCTGTAGAACAACATGTGAAAGTTGTTTTAAAACATGTAAAATCATTTAGCTATGTTGGCAAAGAATTTTAAAAAGTATTTTCTGGATGAGGACAGCTTAGTAGAAAGTTACGAGTTGATTAGGGATCTATTTCAAGATACTCCAGAAGGGCTCTCAACTTCCGAAGAAGAAATCTTCATAGATTTCACATCCAGTGAAAATTAAAAGGCAATTTGTAATAAATCGCCTTTGAAATTGGGGTAGAGGTGGATGAGGAATTATCTGTACTGAAAACAAAAAAGCACTTTCGTATAATATTACCATTTTCAACATCCTACCTTTTTCAAACCGGATTTTCTGCAGTGGATGCCTTGAAGACAAAATATAGATCTCAGCTAAATATAGAAAAATAACTCTTTAAGTGTAAATTTCTGATATTAAAACCTTCGGTTGAAAAACTTTCCTTTACTAGACAAGCCCATGGAAGTCCGTAATAATAATTTAACTTGTTCTTAATTTAATAATAAGATTGATTGATTGAATATTTACGTCGCACTGTTCAGCTGCACGAGGGCTTTGACGACGGACCACGTAATTTTGAACCATGGTCAAGTGACGTGGATGACACCTGAGCTGGCACCCTCCTCCTAACTATCACACCACACCAACGGGAAAACGTTTCAACTCTCAACAGATTTAACGTGCATCGCTGCCCTACACGGCGGGTCTTTAGAGGTACTGGGCTCGAACTCGTGACAAGGCAAGCCACGGTCCGATACCTATACCACTCGGCTACCGCGGCCAAATTCAGTAATAAGAAATTATTTATAAAATACCTTCTTCAGTACTGATACATCAAACGTATACTGGCTGAAACACCAGCTCTTCGCACGAGTTCATTTTTTAAAAAAATAAAACTTTATTCTTGATATAATAGCTGAACTGTAAGGAGAGTAAAACTGTGTGCACGACATTGTATACAAAAATGTAAAATAATTTTTTTTAGATAAATGCTATAATTGTAAATAACTGTTTAAAAGAACTGTAATTTTAAACCTCACACAATTAGCATTTAGAATTAATGTTAAATTATGAAAAAGAATATAAAATTCCGATGAAGAATGATTGTGTTACTTTTTAACATTTAAAGCGAGAAGAAATGTTTTAACCCGGGAGCAGGCGCGTACTCGATACTAACATTAATGGTAGTGCGGGGGGACTCAGTCACCCCAATCATTTGTTTAGAATTATTTTTACTGTACACGATACAAATCAGAATTCTAGTGAATATGTTAATTTATAGAAAGTATATTTACCTTCTTTCAAGGACTATTCAATTATTTGATGATTTGAGAAAAAGTCCAATAAAACTGAACTAAAATGATTCAAATGTACAAGACCATAATAAAGGACGCATATCAGACACTTTTCAATTATCCTACAGAAATGTTAAACCAAAATCAATTCTTTTCCAAATATCGCAAAACTCAATTATTTACAATTTCCCTAAGCGAAAAGCAAACGCATAAAATATGGGAGCGAACTAATATTGATAATAACCATACCATAAGATTGAACTTCAATCAAATGATTAGCAAACGTACTATGCAGCCTGGCTGAAAAGTGAATCATGAATTCCTTTTCTTTTTCTACAACTAATGCACAGTATTTTAATAATAATTACAGTGGTGAATTGTTTATCTTAGAATTTTTCTCAGGTCTGGGTTTCGTTTTTTCTTTTAACGAGTAATATTTTTATGTTAAAACGTAATAAAAATCTCTCATTGAGGAAATACAGCAAATAAACAAAATGTTTTTTTCTTTCATTTGGTTTTGGGATCAAAGATAGCTATTTGATGACGGAAAAAAGCCAGATAATAAACATAAATTATGTCAGTGTTGTTGTGTGTATTTTTTTTTTATTATGGAAGAAAGCATTTTGTTTTACTTCTCTTTCCAGTTATTTTTTTAAAAAAAATCTTTAAATTTTCGATACGCTTGCGCCCCACACTTTGAGAAACACTGATTTAAGTTGATAAATTTGCAAAAATTCAGTACTACGTATGCAGGGCTCTATCCAAAACTGAAAAAAGGCAAGGGGTATTCGAAACGCAAAAGTTTGGAAAGCTCTGGTTTAAGTATTATTATACTTATTAAAGTTTTTCTACTTAGGATTTTAGAGTCTTATGGAACATATCAAATAAATAAAATTAAAGAACTCTGCCAGTTAAAACATTACATTATTATAACTTAACTTATTATGTTCCAAAATATCTCTGAAATACTCAAGTTAAACAACAAACCGTCGAATTCAACTTATAAATTTATCCTAAATTATATAATTATGAATAAATCTATAATTCAATTTATGAAATGTTCTGCTAATATTATTCAGTTTATGCATCACAAATTCTGTTTAGTTTATCCTCTACTATACCCGCTATTTTAATTCAATACTTACACAAATCCATGAGGTAATTGCAACTAAATAATCATGATATGTACTTTATATTGAAAAATCTGAAGAGAGTGTTCCCAGGTATTGTTTTCATAAACAATGGAGATATCCCGAGCAAATCTCATTATTCATTGTTAATCTTTAATTAAGCAAATTAATCAAATGTGGGTTTTAGTGAATCGCAGCTTAACTCTGGACTCTTATTAATACAATTCTAAATTAAATTAGTGTCCGTAAGCATGCATAGCATATGATTAATGGGAAAGTTAGGAACACAAGTGATTCTAAATGCTTGGTTATCGATTCTATGTGGAAAGAAATATAAACATAAGTAATATGTAATTTATCCTCGGTCTAAGAAATTCATATATTTCCTACCTAATAATTATAAGAACTCTAAACTTACTTCTTTAAATTAGAAATTAAAAATTAACCAGTAATAAACGAGTTCTTAAAACATGTATTTCCTTTCGAACTTTCCATATTTTTCATATTAAAAATAATTATGAAATCGCCGTGCATCACAAAGTATCACACGGGGTTCACAGAAGTAAGTATTGATCACACATTACAAAGAAAAGAAGGAAAAAAAAACTGAGGGTATGAAGAATTACAAATATTTACAACAAATTCATAGAACTTTTAAAAAACACTTCTGGTTGAAAGAAGTTGGTGAAGATCCGGAGAACAATTTATACTATGTTCCATAAACGCCAATCTTAGGTTTCTTCTCTCTGTGACAAACTTGGAACATAGAAATAGTACATTTTCTGCATTTTCCTAGCCCCCAATATTACAATCACATGAACATGACAGAACTAAATTAAATTTGTTCCAGTAGCTTTTAAAGTTACCATGCAAATAAGTAAGTAAATGGATATTAACGTCGCACTGTTCAGCTGCACGAAAGCTTTTAGCGACGGACCTCGTAATTTTGAAACATGATCAAGTGACGAGGACTGGGCTGGCTTGTCACTGGGCTGGAACTCGTGACAAGCCAGTCACGTTCCAATACCTTGACCACTAGGCCAGCATGACCACTTTAAAGATACCATGACCAGTGCAAAAATTAGGTTAATTTGTAGTTTGTGTAAAATGATGGTATGCCAGTTTCTTATTAATTAGTGAAAGAACCATTAAAAAACTTACCATTTTGTGTTTTAGTCAATTAATTTTTATTAATTATGATTAAATTATCGTATTGTCATCCAAGACTATCCTATATAGAAAGTTTCAGCTCAATTGAGGGATTTCAAATGCGAGAAAAACATTTGAATTTGGAACCCGAGTTACCTAAATGGCAGCCAAGTCGCCAAAAATTATGCGTGTGTGGCTGTATTGGTAATTCTTTCAATAATTCGTTTTAATGAATCAAATTTATTAATTATAGTTAAATTATGGTATTGTCATCCAAAACAATCGTGTACTGAAAATTTCAGTTCAATTTAGTTGATTTTGAGTTGATTTTAGTTCAATTTGAGGAGTAAACTTTTAAAGTTTTAGCTCAGACATAGTTATAATGTGAGTAGAAGATAACCCAATAAAAATAAACTTTAGTGTGCTGATATTTCAATTATAAGGTTCTGTTTCAACGAAAATGGTGACACAATTTATTAATGCAACGCTTGGAATAATAAAAGATAAGAAAAGAAAAAAAAAACTAATTTCCCTGAAAACTGTTAAAATATTTTCTGGAATTTTTAATTAATTTGTTTACGTTATTGAAATTCCATTAGATGTCTGAATTAAATAAATAAAACCTGAAAATAATCCCTTTTAATGAAAATTAAAACTGCAGATTTATTTTGCCTAGTAGGCTTGTGGAGGATAGAACCCATGATCTATGCATCTATAGCCGAGTAACCCGACAAAAGTGATCACCCATATTAAGTGTCTGTTACTGGCTTAAGTAGATACCTCTACATGCTTATTATTTAAATTTTAATGTTATAAATACACTACGAAATAATTTTGTGTAATAATCCGCTTAGTATTTTCTTGACGGATTTTAATTCATGATGGGTGTGATACCTCCAAGACTTCGTTTGATAATAACCTTGTATTTTACCCGCCTAATGGGAACTAAGCATGGATTTATCTCTGAAAAAACTAAATGTTTAGCGTTTTTAAATCAGGATGTTTCTATCTTGCATTATCCACGTATGCAGACCAATCAGAAAAGTCTTTTTTGAAAATCATGTGATTTTAATATCTTCCGGTTGAGAAAGACTGTAAATAGACGAGATCTCAGGAGTGGAAAAATAATGCTTTTGTCATTTGTATTTCTCATGTGCGTGTTTGTTGCTCATGTTTTGCTTTTGTGATCGTGAATAAAGTGGATTTTAAAATAGTAACTTGTTTCCTCATCATTGCAATAAACGACTACAACGATAAATATAATATATCCCATCCCAAAATATCATATTACAATGTAAAAATTCCTTAAGTCAAGTCCATTTACTTCATGTGATTTAATAAAAAAAATTAAGTTTACACTAATTAAAATAAGAAAGTTTTGTTAAACTTAGAATTTGATAACTTGAATTATTTAAAAAAAACTGCATATATTTTTAGGAAAGACATTTTTTATGATCCATCAAAGTTCAAAATTGTGAATATATATTTCAATATTGTTTCTTCTCAAAACAGATTTCTTAGTATTTAGACTGAATTTCACACAATAATAAATATTTCATAAGTTCTTTTGTTTATCATTTAATGAAAAAGAAAACTATTCTTGTTAAAAATCATAATTGTTTATTAATTGCTGTCGTGTCAGATTGTCCACCCGAATGGAACATGTACCTCAGGGCTCAAAGTTATGAAAAATGAGATGGGTACCGTAGGAATTGGCGCTCATGGACTGTTGCATCCCTGAGAAAGAAAAATAAGTAGCTGTGAATAATACCTACAGTAGTGCTTTTCTCAAACTTTCAATATACGCGACCCATTATAAATCATCATTTTCATAGCTCCCCTCCATATAATAACAAAGTATTGAGTTCAATAATACTATACTTTAACACTAAAGTTACAATACGACTTTAACCTCTAACGTGCCAATGACGTACATAAACGCCTCGCTCAGCCAAAGCATTAGTTTATTCAACGCATATATACGTTTTTCCGATGTTAGATATTTTCTGTGCAGTGCTACCTATAAAATTATTCCGAAGGCCTTAGAATGTAGTAAGAGGACCTTGACAGTGTTTGCGAAGGATTTACTTAATTCAGAGGATTGCTTATTTACTCCTTCCCCCCCTAAAAACACCAAATTACGCTGGTCTACGTCGGAAACTGTGACATTGGAGAACGAACCGCGTAATTTTTAGTCTGCAGTTACGGAATTAATTAAAAACCGTACAAATTCTCAAGATACGTGACAATACAAGTCCATGTGGTGCCTGATAATTTTGAAACTTATTATTAACGTAGTATTGTTAAATTAATAATGAAATACTCTGTACAGTACTGATTCATTTATAAGCGTATTATATCAGTGTAAATGTGCATTTTATGTTTTATTATATCAGATTATATTTCTTTGTTTACTTTCAGTAAATCAATAATTTTTTAAATCTTTTGTTTTCGACTTTTCAATATTCTCGCTCCCCCCTCGTAGAGGCATCACGCCCTCAAGGGGGGCGCGTCCCACAGTTTGAGAAACACTGACATACAGTATAGAAATATGTCGTTTAATGTGTCAGAAAGACAATCTAGGTAGCGTAGTTTGTTTAGTACTGACCCTGTGTTCCTGTGTGAATTTTAGGTTCAACCCTTGCCCGAATCGGTTATTTTCCATGACGCAAAAACATTACCAGCATCCATTTCGTAAGATTATGCGGCATGTAAATGACTCCTTGAGTGCATGTTTGACTTAGACACTTATGGCAAATTAATAATTCCTACAGCAATTTTGCGTAGTCAGATCATAGGTCCTTCCTTCTGGGGAGGAAACTAAGCGTAAAAATTACTTGCTGCTATTGGTATACCAACTATATGTCGCTGCACTGAAAAAGAAACCAGCTGCCGGGGAATGTACTAGGTCGGTAATTGTAAAACACTATTACACGGTCCCATTAGAAATAAAAAAAATGTGTTACAAAGAATTGAAAGGAAAAAAATATGTCCATAAATACTATTATATTTATCTACATCAGGGGTGTCCAACACGTGGCCTGCGGGCCGCATGTGGCCCACCAATACGTAAGATGCGGCACGTCGATTCGTTTTTAAAAATTTAAATATCAGGTTTTTAAAGTTTTTTTCATTTTGAAATTGATTTGAGAGGAAATTTATACATACATATAAACCTCTACAGTGTATTTTCTTATTATCTGTTCTTGTTTTAAAATAAATCCTTTTTGATAATAGAAATGTCCTTTATATTAAAATAGAGCTATATTTTATTAAACAGTTATAGTTGATTTTACTATAATAAATTACTTTTTGAATAAATTCCGAATTGCATCATGCTTATCCTTTACTACGGATGGTACATGATTCTTTGTTTGTGCGACTTTAATTTCTTCTCCTTTTTTGTTGGAGTGCCCAAAAAGCAAGAGGCAGTCAGATATGTTTTATAAAGTTTAAAAAAAATATTCTGGATTGTGTTAAGGTATAGGGCAATGTATACTTAATCGTTTGCAAAAGACAGCACAATCGAATTTCAACAATGAGTAACGAAAGATCAATTCAGAAGGAACACCGTAATTTTCAAGAAAATGGCAATTGTAATATTTTAAACATTATTTGATCATTTCATTATTGTATTATATAAACATTATTATAGTATCTATGTCTGTATACATGAAAAATAATGAAAACAATAGTAATAATTCATTCTGTTGTAAATTTTCACTCAAATAAATGTTTTTGTTTCCAAATCTGATATAAAGATTCATATTTTTATGTGCGGCCCGCGAGACTATAATGTTTTTCCGAAGTGGCCCGCAGGGTTATTTGGGTTGGACACCCCTGATCTACATGAATAATAATACTCCATATAACTTATTTCTATTAAATTCGAATAAAGTATCATTTGACTCGAATAAAATAAAAACTGGATAATCAATAACGTAAAGTTCGAAATATATGTAATAACATATAGAGTTAAATTCTACTGATTCCATTATTTTACAATCCTTCTCTCGTATTTTTAATTTTTTAAAAAAACTTTTGTCTCTTTTAGAATCTTTTTGCAACCTTTTCTAAAAGGATACGGAAAAGCACGAAAACTTAATTTACAAGGCGTCAGACACAGACAGTTAAATTGGGTTATGTGACCTTTAATCTTTCTTCAACGTCCTTCTTAGAAATTTCCTCGTTCCTCACTGGTTGCAGATGTCTCAACTCATTTAAAAAATAGCCCACAATGTTGAGGTACAACTCCTAAGACTAAAATGCATTTTTCTTTTATTGGTAATGAGTAAATTATTTAAACAGCATAAGAAAAAAAAGTAATCCATTAAAAGTAAAACTTCGAGCTTCAGAAAACTAATTACAATACATCAGATGTAATGAGGTGTAACTACTTTTTTAAAAATAACTTGATAAATGTTTTATGTATCAAGTATAACTTGGTAAATGTTTATAATCATCACAATCCTATTTCATGTAGTCAACGGTTATGTGTTTGTTATTTTATTTTAAAATGATGTTATTTTTATTTAATATTTTCGTTGTTTTTTTATCCTTGTGAATACATTTTAACATTAAACATTTTTATTTAAGCAGTTTTAAGATATTAAATTTAATATAATTATAAAAAAAATGAATCTTTTTTTATAAATCATTTCCAAAAACATCTTATTTTATTGATTCCGCGTAAGAAGGCTCAGAGGTTTTTGATATTAATTACGATTTTACAAAATAATCTTCTTAAATATGATAAGAAAAATAAGGGATGTACTTTAACTTTTATCAAAAATACCAATCCTTAAAAATTTCAGTCTTTTATATTTATTGGAAACGTAAGCAGCAATTAAATAAAATTTTTACTTGGTGTGTTTTGATTTAAATGTCCAGCTTCACAAAATATGCTTTTTGAAAATATTTTTAAAATGTTAATTAAAAGTATAATAAATACAAAAATAGCATGCAAAACACTTGATGATCAAAAATAAGATAGACATTTCATTTTAATTCTTGCACGATGTATGTTACATCATAAAAAATGATTACACAAATACATTATGTTTATTCAAAAAGCGAAACAGTTATCGAGAGTAAGTTTTATCACTGTTTCTCTCTCCCCAATCATATTTTTAATTTCTTCTATTATCTCACACACTCTCTATATATATTTATTTTCGTGGAATATTCAATTTTTAATAAAATACATGTTAAAGCTCTCAATTGAGTTGAAATTTTATATACAGGATTATTTTGGATGACAATACAGTAAATTAATTATAAATAATAAAAATTACTTTTGATTAAAACTAATTATTTAAAAAATTACAAATACAGCCACGATGACATAATTTTTGGCGACTTAGTGACCATTTTAGCGAATTGTGTCAAAGCATGAAAAGGTTTTTTTTTCTCACATTTTAAAGCGCAAGTTTAAGCTGCAATTTTCTATACACTATTATTTTGGGTTAAAATACGATAATTTACGATAATGCGATTTCAGTCAACTAAAATTAATTAATGATGATTAATAAAAATGGTAATTAATAAAATTAAATATCATTTAATGCTGTGATTCTGTCATATGTATATACTTAGTTATATTAATTGTAACTTTTTCAGAACTAAATTTTAGCATTTTTTTTATTAAATTTATTTGCAAAACTCCTCATGCTCCGTATTACAAAACATGAGGCTTACAGACGTAAGTGGTGACACAATCATACATATAAAAAAAAATTGGAGGGGGAAAAAGAAAAAAGGAAGAAGAAAAAAACACATAAAAGACAAAAACATAAAAAATAAGGAAGAGTGGAAAAACACAAATATAAAAAGGAAGGTCCAATAAAACTTTAGAAAACAATACAGTGAACAAAATTTCTTAAGACATTTAGGCTCTCAGTACATTTGACCAATAAAGACAAAGCAGGTGGCCAGGAAAAACCTAAACGCTTCAACTCCTTTCTAAAATTTTCTTTTTTACAGAAATAAAGTTTACAGTACAATAATACCTGTTCCACAGTTTCAGCATCCTGACCACAAGAACAAATATCACTACCAATTAAATTAAATCTAGATAAATAGCTATTAAAACTCCCATGTCCTGTTAGACCCTGGAATAACTTGAAATCAGTAACAAAACTCTTACATTTAAGCCATTGATAAATGGTTGGAAAAAACCTTTTAGTCCACAAAGCTTTAGGTGAGGCCAAGAACTCGGTGTTCCAGGAAGAAACAGTTCTTTCCCAAACTAAATGTTTCCAGTTGGACAATGGCACAGACATCAAAAGGTTTCACATCTTGGCAAGTTGCCTCTTTGGCCAACTGATCCGCTCTATCATTGCCGAGATTTCCGCTATGGCCCTCAGCATAAGAAAAGTGGATGTCACAGTCCAGGTAGAACATAATAGACTGAACCTCTACAACAAGTTTTTCTGTAGAGTTTACGTTGAGCAAACAATGGAGTGAAGAGAGTGAGTCAGTGCAGATAAGAAAGTTGAGCGTTCCACCCTGGCGGAGAGAGTCCTGAATCAATTTTACGGCAAGATTAATGCAGAGTAGTTTGGCTTGAAAAACACAGCATTCATCTCTTAATCGATGCTGGAAAGTAACATATTCAACACCTTTCTTGTAAATAACGCAGGCAAGACCAACCCTTCCATTCAACAAGCAGTTTTATATTCCTGAAATACTTCATTTGTGTAACTCACAAATATGATGGGTTTCCTACATGAAGGGTGTGGCAATAATGAAACTGGAATCATCTCATCCAGCGTGCCAAGGCTGGTACTCAAATAGTTTTCCCGAACATCGAGATTGTTCAGAATAACCAAGTCGATAGGCGGTATACCAAAAATAGCAAACACTGCTTCATAACTAATAGTTTTGTATCCTTTAATGACACGAAGTAAAAACCTACGTTGCGTTCTTCCAAGTCTACTATTAATTTTCTTACTTAAAGAATGTCCCCAAGCTCTCGTTGCATAAGACATGAGAGGTACTATTCCCTGCTTATAAATCAACTGAAGAACATCAGTTTTCACTCCAAAAGTATTTTTTAAAATTCTTAACAGTCCAAGAAGAATTTTTTCACTTTTACTAGAAACATAAGAGATATTCTCCTTCCACTGCATTTTGTGTATCAACAATTTGCCCAAATACTTAATCTTGTGATTTTCTTCAATTATTACACCTCCAATCTTTAAATTAATTCTTTGATCTACTGTCGATTTTTTATATAAATCTTCATTACTTTTGTTTTAAGTGGATTAAATTCCAACTTATATAGCTCTGACCAATCAAAGATATTATTAAGAATGTTTTGTGACAGAGTGCAGGCATTCTGAAAGTGTTTACACTGAACAATAAGGAGTACATCATCTGCAAAAGCGATTTTGTGACAATTCTGGAACTTTGAGATATTGCAAAGAAGATCGTTCATAATTAAATTCCTCAGAAAGGGTCCCATCACTGACCCTTATGGGCAGCCTTTTTTCAAAACACGATTCTTTGTGACGTTACTCAATGTAAGATCAGCTGAACGACATTGTAAGAAGGTCCTATTAAGGCAAAATATATTTTTAGGAACTTTGAAACTTTTGAGAAGGTACAAGATGCCAGGCATTATCGAAAGCTCATTTAATGTCCAAGGAGATTAAAAAAGTCGCATTGTTTTTGCGTTTTCCCTCTTTGATGATATCACAAAGGCTAACCAAGGCATCTCTCCTCTGCTGACTTTTGAGGCGTAAAACGGTACTGGTCATTTCTTAAAAGACTAGACTTTCTTAAATAGTGGTTAAGTCTATATATAATAATGCATAGTTTTTCCAAGCACTTTACCAAACAAGGGAGTAAGCTAATGCAAGGAATAATTTCTATGTGTGTTCTTGACAATTCAGAACTTTTAGGAAGAAGTACAATTTTCGCTCTCTTCCAAGTTTTTGGGAAAACACCTAAATTCGAGCAGGTGTTAAAGAGAGCCAAGAGGACAGAAGGAGAACAATTGTGTAACTTCTTAATAAGTTCATTATTAATTCTATCGGAGCCAGGTGATTTATTTAAACTTAAATTATCTATAACACACACACAGTCAATTTCTGTTCATGAAAAAGGGACATCATCGTCGCTTTCATATACCAATTCAGCTTCGGAACGCAAAACCCGATGTTGAGAATTATCATGACTATTCGGATCACAAGGGAAATATTTCCTCAATACGGCATCTATGGTTTCTACAAACGAAGAAGTAAAATTGCTAGAGGAAACTTCGATCCCTGAAATTTCAAGCCTTTTGGTAAAATTGGTTTTCATTCCATAAGTATAAATTTTTTTTCCAAACATTCTGTACGTAATATCAGCGAGAAAAGATTTCAAAGAGTTCATTTTGTTTTCATGGAGTTTGAACTTATATTTTATCCTAATTTGAAAGTAAATTTCTCTATAGACCTCCATCAGAACGGAATTTTTCGTTCTTTGATATCGCCTTCTTGCTGCATTCAAATGTTTACGCATGCAAAATAATTCAACAGACCACCAGGGTACTTTATGATAACCACTCTTTTTCAAAGGGATTGATTTTTCTGGAGCCGATGTAATTAATTCTTGCACATCTTGAACACATAATTCGAGACTATCAGGCTGTATACAGTTATTTAAAGAATCTAATATGGCATTCTCGTCTTTGGAGCATTGAGAATAAAACATTCCAATTAGCTCTTTTAGTATTGAAGATATTTGGTTTTACAGAACAATCCCAAGCCCTCCCTGATTTGGGAATTTTCATCTCAAAAGAAGCCATTTTATGATCAGAGAGGGAATCATAATCTACTATAAACCACCTTTCAATTAAACCAAGCACCTTGTGCCCAACAGCTTTGATATCAATATAGCTCGTACCCTGGTCTGCGCTAAACGTAGGCCCATAATCCTCATTTATTGTAAACAATTGCCACATACTGAAGAATTCGCACAGCTTAATGCCTCTAGAGTCAGTCACAGGACTAAAACAAACTTCAGACTTACTATTTGCATCCGTACACCATATAAGTCTCTTTGAAACTCTATTTGAAAATATATAAGTGCTCAATTTTTCTTAGATCCAAATCAATATTAACAGAAGGTTCGAAATAATATGAGAAAACAGTAAAATCGTAACCTCCAACAGAGATGTCAATCATTGCAGAATTATATTCATTATTCCTAGGATCGGAAAAAACTGTAATAGCCATGTTTCTAACAATAGTAGCCACCTTTATAACCTCTGATGTTGTATCATAAAATTTTTTGTAAGTGTTTGGATATCCAGGAAGCTTTCCTTTAAAACAGTGTGTCTCTTGACTAAGAGCAACATCAACATTATCATTTTCAAGATTCAGAATAAGTTGCTGAGTAGCCTTTTTAGAATTATGTAAGTTAATTTGAACAAAATTTAGATGGTATTTAATTTATCTAGTCATAGAGTCAGTTCGAGCAGCAATTTGATTTCTCATGTAACTATAACAAGAGCAGTGTTAGGCGGAAAAGGCTTATGTTTGACATAAACTTTTTTAGCTTCATTTTTTAACTTTTTATTTTATCTGATACAATTTACACATACCTGATGTTCACGGTATGAGCAGTTATCACTTTTATGTTCTCCAGAACAAAAATAACAACATAGAGTATTTGTGCACTAATTTGCTCTATGATTATAACCTAGACATATTGGAAACACCTATTTATTACAAAGAAGTCTTTAATATGGCACATGTCCCACATTAATTTTAATGATCCCACCGCATTAACATTTTTCCGAATCATAGGATGAAATTCACACACACACACACACAATCACCACAGTTCTCACATACTGAAATTTCTTCAAAACAAAACGAACTCTAGACTCATTCCAACACTCATTTGAAACAAGGATTTCTGAGTTCTGTTCCCGAATAACGTCTAGTAATTCAGAATCGTCTACGTCGTTTGGTACATTTCTAATCAACATTGTAGGGTTTTTGCGTTTTGGAACAGTTGGCTTTACGAATTTAGGATTGGCTTCAATCCTGGTCATTAACTTGTCCCTATCTTTTTCAGAAGCACAATTAACTATAATTCTATTATCACTTATTTCTTTAAAGTGTCGAATACCTATTTTTTCTTTTCAAGGTTTAATTTAAGCTTTAAACAGTTTTCTGACTTTATCATCTATGCATAGGTTGCGGTCAAACCCACAACGATATATATATATATATATATATATATATATAACTATATTTATCGTAATAATGTTTCAGTTAGTGATAAAGCTAATATTTATTTAAACATTAATAACTTTATCAAACAATGTATGGGACATGGATATCCTGCTAACTTTTTTTACAATTATATTTCTAATAGTTCTTAATGTTATACAATTTGTATTAATAATTTATTGACATTATGGGTTTTTTTAAACTAATTACACAATTATTAAATAGATGGCGCCCATGTCTAACAATTCAATAATATTTAAATATTTCTAGGATTCATTTATATTTTACTAATATTTATATCAATGTATATTTATGATTTTTTAAAAGTCCATATATATATATATATATATATATATATATATATATATATATATATATATATATATAAACTTTTTATATTAATCTATCATAATTTAACTTTATGCGGAACAGCTTTCCATCTCTTGTATTTGGCGAGAAACATAACCAGTTGATACACTAATGAAGTAAGTCTTACTATCTACGTTTTGCATCGAATTTAAATGTATTATGTGAATACTAGTAGGCTTCAATTTTATAATTATATTTTATTAGTTTAGTGATTTTATTATAATGTTTAAATTCCTCCAAATGTTATTCTTTCCTTTCCTCTTGGTACATAGTATGACAAACTACAGGTGAAGGTTGGCTAGCCCTAAAACTCGTTTAAACCTGCAATCTTGGTTCCTAAGGCCAGGAGTTTGGTATTGTACTATTGTGCCTATTTCATCCTATTTAGTATAGTTATCTTAGGTTCTAACTATCTGTGTATTTTTATGTTTGGGATTATATATATATAAAGAGTGTGAAAGAGAAAATAAATTACAAAGTTTTTATAATTATATGAAGAAACCAAATAAAAAAAATGGCTAACCATGTAGACTTTCAGTGGAATGGTAGAATCACCAAGAATTTGGAAATAAAAACATGAGATAAGGTATAGAACAAGGCCACGAAAAGTTAATTTAACAAGCATATTCAGTAAAATCTCAAAATAAGATTTTTTTTTGTTTGACGTGTATCCATATAAAAATAAAATACAAATTCTTAACATGAGATTTTAGCTCGATGTGGAGTATTTATATATTTTATACAAAAGTAATACAATATTCCCCCCTGTCACGGAAGTCATAATGTGTACTTTAGAAAAAAATATTATCTAAAAATTTATTAAACTCTTGTTATTACTTATGAAACTGAAGTATACCAGTCTCTTAAAAAATTGAATTGTGTCCTTTTAATTAAATTACAATGGTATAAAATATTTGTTTCGTTTCTTAACGCTCTTCCTGTGTTCCTGACGACTTGAATACATTCTGAAATATCTCTGAATTGGAAATCATTATTTTGATTACTTTTTAAGCATTAGCTACCTTTTTAGTCAGAAAAACATAAATATTAAACATGTTTATTTCTATACAGAAATATTTTTTTAAAGAAATACAGATATACAGAAATATTTTTATTATTAATATTTTAAATATACAGAAATATTGTTAATTAAGACTTCATTAATTAAAAAGAAATACATCTCTGATATGGAGCCTTGGCTGTCCACTGCTGTTTGACCATGTAAGACCATGGCTGTGTGAACTATGACAACAAACATTACAACAAAAAAATTGCTGGGCCTCACATACAGTATATTTTCACCAAATTGAAATAAATATGTAGTTTTATTAAAATAAATTAACTTCTTTTTATCCTAGTTTTTTTTTTAAAAAATTTGGATTAGATATGTATTAGTACATATTTATTTTAAATTTGTAGGAGTTTCATCTCATTTAGTATGGATTTTATAAATATGGAAAAATTCAAATTGATGAGATGGATTAATTTACTTTTGTTGAACAAAGAAATAAATATCGGGTTCAGTAGACGAGTTTGCAATTCTTACTGATTTTTCAAGATGTTTATCAGTGATCTTGTCCTATCTCTGTTTTTTGTGTGCTTCATTCTTGAAAATATGTGTTCACAAATAAATGTACTACCAAAGGCTGAAAGCATTAATAAAGCATGATTGTAATGAACTCGATATTTATCGCGGGCTAGGAAATCATTATAAAGCTAAAGTAAAGAAACATTCCCAAATTTTTCTTTCAGTTGAATTTCACTCTGCAGTTCAATGTATTTTATTTAAAGATTTGAAGTTAATTTATTTATTTCTAGATAAAAAGGGGTAGAAAGTATGTTGTTGAAATACTCTTTCATTTTTGTCAAAAATCTTGAAATCTGCTTTCAAACTCTTGAATTAAATCAAAAATTAATGCAGCATATTTTGCGCAACTCACATTATTATGTGCAGCCAAAGCACTGAAATGTGTCAACTATTTTGCTTTTATTTGACAGTGCCATAATTTTCATTTTCTGTCTAACGCTGTAATTGCTTGGAACATATTAATAATTTGATTTTTCCCTTAAAGTCTCAAATTTAAATTATTCAAATGTTCAGTTAACTCTACTAAAAAAGCTAAATCTAAAACCCAATCTTCGTCTTCAAATTCACAGTCACAGGTTTTTCTTTTGTTTCCATAAATATTTTATGTCAGTTCACAAATCCTAAAATCTTTCAAGCATTTCCCCCTTTACTGAGCCATTTTACTTCTGGATAATGAATAATTTCTGCAATTTCAGTGCTCTTTACCTTAAGAAACACTTGAAATTGTCTATGATTATGTTTTTTTGCTCTTAAAAATTAATGGTTTTTATAACAACGCTTGACACTTTCCATTTTTAAAACTTTTCCACGTAAATTATCATGTGATATGCAAAAATAAAATATTTTACTTAAATTTTTATTTCAAAATAAATGCCAGCAAATTGGTTACACATGAAAAGTAATGTAAATATTTATTTTTTTATAGTAAAAATGTGCAAATTTAAAATATTTTCATTATTTGTGTTTGTGCCAAATTTTAAAGGCTTTTGGAATGCCTGCTACCCGTGCAAGACAAGCATGTCTTATACCGAATTCTATTTTGAATAAAATGCTGAATTGCAAAAATAATTTAATAAATAAAGTGATTGAAAATATTGTTTCTCTGGAATAATTCTGTGTTCTAATCTATAACAACGCAAATGAGTACCAAAATGATAACATGTGAATCAATTTTTGTGCTTTTACAATGAAATATTTTCAAACTTTCGTAAAATAATAATGAATAGAAAAATATATATTTCTTCATTTAAACTTGAAATAAAGGCCGAAATTAATAGACAAGGGAAAGAAATACAATTTCACGAAATGATTGATTTGTGGTTGAGAGTGAAGTTTAACTTAATTTTAACCTAAGAGTTTAATTAAAATTCACATTCTCAATGTTTCATTGATGAATGGTAAGCTGGGCGTTTTGTTAATACAGAAACACATAGGAGGAAATTATTCGCAAAAATTTCGCTGAGTCGGAGATTTCCTTCATAACAGTTTGCCTTCGAAATAAATTTCAAAAAAATGCTGAAAATTCATTGTAGACCATGTTATAAAAACATTATAAACAAATTCCTTTTTTTATTTTCAGAAAAAAAAATGTGATCCAGATGGTATAAATTTTGATTTTAGCAATTTTTTACTGATTTGTTTCGGTAGTTAGTAAATTCTACGGGAAAACTATGTTGATTTGGCGTATTATTTTAAATGAGTATCATACGAATGTCTTTTATGGAAATATAAATGTATCTTGAAATATATAAATAGTAACAAAAATTCAGATTACTTTTTTTAAAAATATACTTCATAAATGAAGAAAAAAATAATTGCTTGTGTATACATGTTACGGTGGAACACTGAGATCTGGAGAATATCAACTTTCACTGGTGAATGTCAACATTGACATTGTCGCTTGGCGTATGTCCGAAGTATTTGCTAAATATCCTTATTTCAGACTTACGCCGATAAATGTTGACATTCACCATGCACTATTGGTGAATGTTGAACATGTCGGCATTTATATTTGTTTCTTCGTAATTCAGTCGTGATAAATTTTTCGCCTCTCTTTCTGAGAGGAATGACAAACAACTTAAAACACACAGTACATTCAAAATGATAAAGGAAAATTATAGAAATTCAAATCTTAATTAATTATGCAGTGCGTTCTATATAAATGAGAAAATAAAATAATAGTAACAAACAACTTACTAAATTATGGGATTCAAGTCTAATTTATTGCAACAAATTAAACAATTATGACGCTTTTAATTGCACAAGACTCTCTTGCTTTTACAACTGCATTTAATTGTGGAACACTTCCTTTTGCAATGACAGCGTGTACAGCCTTGCCCACGGCTTCTCGAATTAGCTGCAGCTGCTTCTCTCAGCGACATTTCTTGAAAATAAACCTCATCTATGGAAAGTAACTTTTCTTTATACAAATTAGGAAATGGTTACGCGCGTAAAGCTGCTTGAGAATACCATTTTCATTTGCAATTTTATAGAGAAGTCCGAATCTTCTATTCCAACAACAACCGCTAATTTGTATTTTTACAGCATCACCAATTTGAGCAAGAACAATACTTTTTGTGAAGTTCCTAACATTTTTGTTGCTTATAGAAGACTATTTTCTTTCACGGCCACTCTTTTTTATAGATTAACTCGTGTTTTTTCAGTCAGAACTTGATGTGAAGACGTGGTAGATCGCAAGTCTTCTTCAATATTTTTCTTCGAATATGGTTTTCGGTATGATCCCCGATAAAATCTTTTTCAGAAATATTAGCACTTTCTTTAAACTGTTCTTCTGTTTCAAAAGTGTTAAGATTTTCTTCAAGCTGTTATTCGGTTTCAAAAAGTATTGGCAATTTCTTCGAGTTGGTCTTGGGCTTTGATACTTGCGATTTGTTCGCTAGGCAAAAAAGGCGATGTTATGCCTCTTTTTGCTCTAGCATCAAACATGGCTTCATAAGGATTTTGGAGTTTTCCTTCGAGGTATGTAGTGATCTTGGAAAATTGAAAAAGGGTAAACCTTCTGATCATTTATTTGTATCGTTATCGTTCATCCATGCAGTTAGCATATTCTGTATATCATGATTGGCCCTTTCAAATGAGCCTTGTGTTTGACTGTGACGAGACTTTCCATGAACTATCCTAACATCTTTCACATAGCGCATATTTCGGGTATGACTTGGTTACTGGACTCTATACCATTATCTGATTACAATATTGCTGGAGCACCAAATGTTAAAAATATTGAAAGAACGTCATACGCTACTTCTTCACCTCTCTTAGTTTTCAAAGGTCGTAGCTGGACGAATTTAGTTAAAAATGATCTTGACACACCATTATGAACACATATTCACCATCTCTGTTTGACTGTAGATCTGTCAGATCAATTTGACACATCTTGAGTTTATCTCAAAACTGATGATTGATTTCACAACAATACATTTCTTAGTGTGCAACAGTGTTACATTTGACAATGTTTCATAAATTTAGATACATCATTACAACTTCAACAATACCTTTTTAGAGGCACTGTGTTTCGTTTGACACTGTTTACATAAATTTAAATACAACATAACTACTTCATGTGTAAAATCTTTGTATTTAATTTGCAACTCTTTAAGCGTACGTTTTCTTCCTCCGTGGCTTGTTCTGATTTGAGTTTCATATATCACACTGAACAATTCGTCATCGGTAACATAATACTGTATATTAGTTTCTTCTGGTTTAATGGTACAGTTAAATTCTCTTCATCATTAATTTTTAAAACGTCAAAAAGTTTTAATCATCTGTAATCCAAAGGTGTGCTGCACGTAGTTTTAGCAGAAACCACTTCATAAAGTATTTTAAAGTACTTTTCTTTTGATAAATGAAATCAATTGTCTTCTCAATTACCCACAATCAATGCGTTTAACTTTTGAAAAAAATATCACGATTCACTGTTGTATCCATTTAGTATAAATTAAGATATCGGGGAAAAATTAAAAAAATGTTTGCACCATCAAGCCTTACATAAGACTCACAAAACTGACTGACTGTCAGCAGAACAAAGGATTTGGCGGGAAATAGCCAGTCGCATCATCTCTTTTTGACATCCACCAGAGCATATCTGTGATTATCGACATACGTCGGTGAAAGTCCGAATGTACATGATTGTAATACAATATTCGATCTTTTACCAGTGTTTTTGGTGTGTGTCGACATTCACCGGTGAAATACGACATTCTCCAATTTTGGACATCCACAGTAACATATACACTTCTTTGCTTGGATAAATTATTTTACGTAAGTTCTCCTGTGCGTTTCGTACTATTATTCAAATTAAATAATAACTTGCATTCAAAAACTAATCAAATTCCGTAATTTGTAGAAATTCATTCCAAGAGAAATAAATGTTGTGCATATGTATTTTACTTTATATTTCTCTCTATCTCTGTCTTTATATATACACTATTATAAAATGGTTTAATTCTGTTCCTAAATTATCGCATATAGAATCTTTAGCGCTACAAAATTATAGAACTTTCTCAAATAAATGATAAGTTATTGCCATAAAAGTTATAGCTAACACGTAAGTTTTAAAAGCACAGCTAACTAAATTAAATTCTTGACATAGCTTTTAATTACTAAAAGCTAATGGATTCCGTTATTTGACAGCTTTAAGGAAATTGGAAGTTAAGCACTTAGAGAATATATCGAATTTTGCGACAGCATTTGGGAACTCATTTCCATAACTGATAAATATTCAAATACTTGCGAAATTTTTAATTCCGTTACGTATTTAGTATAATAACTGTATTCAAAATTGTGTGATTTCTGACATTTTGCATTGAACGATAATTTACGAATCCTCAGCGAAATTTCAGTTTTTTAGCTATGCGCGTGCTCTTGGAAAATTTAATTAAAATTTTTTTACTGATATAAATAAATGAAAATCTAGATCTACCTTTAAAACAGTGAATGTTTGATAAGGTAATTAGTACAAAAATAAATAGATATAGATTTTCATAAACTATTTTTACAGCATAGAATATGCAAGAAACTCCATTGAATCGTTTCCAACTCGATTGATAAACAGTAGGAAAATAAATATATCCTTTAAATATTTAAGCTTCAATTATGAAAATATTTTTAGGAAAGGAAAGTGAGATCGCCCTCGAGCAAACTTGTGTTTTTTCGAACGTATTTTTACACTTGTTTTTTTAATCATAAATTTGAATATTTCTTTAAGAAATTCTAACACAGTTGTATGCTACAAGCTATAAAAATCAAAAACTACGTAGTTTGAATCTCTTTTCGTCACGTGTTTTCTCCGAAACAAAGCTCTGTATTTTTTAATTCAATATTGAATAAGTTAGGCTTACAAGCATTTAAATCAAAGAAGTTATTTCTTTAAAAAAAGGGTTCTTAGTGATCAATAACAATTGAACATTGTTTTCTTCAATAATCAGTACTTCTATTAAAGAAAATATGCCATAACTATCTAACGCGCGATTATAAATTAAAACTGTCAACAATTTTAAAAAATCCAGTTCATAAAGAAAACTAAATTAATAACTAAAGATACATTTAAATTTAACACTTATTCTTTTTTCATTATTTTTTAATGTGGCAGCATAAATATTTTCTTGCTCAATGTAAGGATGATTGTTTATTGAATGTATTATTATAAATGTTTTTTACGTCAATGCAATAAGTGCATCAATAAATTAACTTCTAAGAGAATCAGTGTATTTTTGTTTTGTTGTTGACATTCTAGTATGCCACATTTAAATAACTTGATTGTGACACACTAGAATAAAAAATACATTCTACTTTTGGTCATTCTTGTGAAATTCAAAACATTGTAACTACTTAAAACGTGACATGAGTTCTGAAGTAAGAACAGTTTTACTCGTAATCTTGCTAGTATATATATGCTGGAAATTATTGGTAGAATTAACAATAGTTTGGAAACAGATATTTGGAAATATATCTAAAACATTCAGACGGTGCGTTTTTGCCAGACATGATAAAAAGAAGTCAATGCCTCGCAGTTTTTCAGAATTTGTTTTTAACTGGTTCAATAAGCAAGCATTATAGAGATGCAGAAAAGACATCTATGTAAACCTCATATACAAATGATGATTTTATTTTTCTTGACTTTGAATATAAAATATTTATTAAACGTTTTGAATTTGATGCATCAGGAATCTCACATATATACTGATAGGATTAAATGTACAACTATGATAAGATATAAATATGTAACTGTATATATAATTTTGATCGAATTATGAAATAATACAAGCGTAGTTTATTGAACCACTTTCCTGTTTAGCCTATACGCCTTACGGGCAAGATGTTCATCTCTCTACTGCTTTGTAAGTATGATGTACGGGCATTCTTGTTTCTCTATCGTTTGTACTATTTTACCCGTAATTTTTAAATTTTTAACATCAAATTAACTGTAGAGATGGCAATGGTTGTCCAATAAAAGAGGTTATGTAAATATGATAAAAATCTAAGTTAATTGTACTTTTTATATGAACAGTCATGAGCGTAGCTCCCCTGTTATGCATTCATGTAGGAAAAAAGACAACTTACACGGAAAAAATGGGGTTTTTTTTATTAAAATAAAAAAATCCTAAATGCAGAAACATATCTCAAAAAGGTTAAATTTAGTAACATTTTCCCACTCCAAATTGCGAAATTAATCAAAAAATGCGACATTTTTCGGATCAAATTCTGGAAAAAATTAAACTGTTAAGGGGTTAAACTTCTTTCTATATTTTATCTCTATAATCACTCATAAGTTTAAATTCTGATGCTTGATTTTTTTTCTTCATTAACAGTCATTTGTAAATAGAATCCCATAAAATAAGTTAAATTTAAAAATGGAAATATCAATTTGACCACTTACAGTTGTAACACTTACGGTTCACAATTTCAATTCAAGCTATATTTTTTATTCCTTGGTACAATATATTATTTTCTTAAAATATTCTGTTGCGTATATTAAACTTCTGTTGAGTTGGATAGTCAATTCACAAGCCACAAGAGTTTCTTCCATGAACTGAATATATCTTTAGCTTATATACAGCCAAAGAAAACTCCAGAACTGTCCATAACTATAATTACAGTTAACATTTTGCAATTAATAAAAATACGCACGAGATACAGAAACTATAGACCAAAGAAAGAAAACAAACTTTTTTGGCAAGTCGCCCGCAGTTAAGCATGTGTGTTCGAGCAGTAGTTTGTGTCTATGACAAGAAAGTGAACTTTTTTTCTACAATATTAAATTTAAAACTTGTTATAGATTCTCGTGCTCCTTGACTAATAATTAAGGTGTTGTGAATGGGCTTTTTTTTGTCTGAAAAGACTGGATAAATGCTCATATATCAGGTATATGTAATTAAATGTTAAAAATGTCTGTTCAAAATATGTACAAGTAAAATGATTTTATAAGCAACCTATTAATACAACCTATAATTTTTAAATAAGCCTTAGTACTTTAGTATCCCTTCGGGAATATATTAAAGAAAGAATGGGTGAAAACATTTAAGAGTCATTCTAATTAATACAAATTAATGAAAATAAATGTAAGTGGAAACTTTACATTTTACTTTTTTTTGCGTGTTAGAATGTTTAATAAGGTGCAAAAAAGTAACAGATCTGAAATACAATATTAATAATAAGTGATTAAATTGGATTCTTTACATAAAAAATTAATATTAAGTGATTGAATTATATTTTTATACATAGAAAAAATAATATTAGGTGATTAAATCACAGATGGCGAACCAATGAGGCGCGACATAATATTAGGGTATTCTCCCGATCAAAACGGTATGCATTTTAGTTCAAAATAAACAAAAGCTTACTATGAAGTATTCCAATTAAACGTGAGTGATAGGTCACAGTGTGGGGGTTAGCGGGAAGCCCACTCGCGCGTTTTTTATTGTCTGGCCTTAGTTAGGTCGAAAACTCCAAGGGCTAATGATGCGAAGTTTGTCTATGCATGGCATAGTCAATTTCGTTGCCCTGACTGCATTTTACTTTGTGCGGTAATTACGATTTTTAACCGTTAGTGTAACTACAGAATTAATTTAGCAAAAACAAATATGTGTACAATATAGTAAATTTAACAGATAATTTCAAACTTGATGAACTGATAAATATGGAAGGATCCGTAAAGGCGACAAGCGATGTGTGTGTATTACAGTGCTTCTCAAACTTTCAATACTGGCACCCCCCTTTTCGATCACAATTTTTATCACGCCCCCTTATACATTAATAATGTACTGAATGCAATAATAATGCAATTTGACGTTTAGTAACATGAGTATTAAAATTGTGTATACTACTTTTAAGCAAAAAATAAATAAATAAATAAAATAATAGGATAATTATTATGTTATTTTTCCCTTCTCTAATTTTTAAAATTTTGCTTTGCAAGACAAGCCCATGGAAGTCGTTAAGAGCAGTCGGTAGTGTAGACCCCTTTTAAAATAGTTTTTGAGATTTTGATATTTCTACAAACCATTAATCGGGAGCTTTCCATTGATATAACATACAAGCCATTATATGAATTAGAAGTACTTTAAAATGATTTTAAAAATATAATCAGCTTATGAACCACGTCCATTTGACACATAGAAATGTAAACATTGTCTTTTTAAATCTGAAGCAAAGTTGCAAAGCCTCAATTTATTTTTATTAATACGCATTAGATGCCTGTACAGTAACTGTAAATTTAACTGTGCTAGATATGCAAAAAGTTTTTGTGCCAAATTTCGAAGCATGTGTTTTAATTTGAATGCTTTATTTAATATTTAGTGATTTTAACTAAATTTAAACCTGTTCTTCACTTTAAATTTAGTTTAAATAATTAGCAATAATAAATAATTAAAACTTTAAAAGACTTAGAAAAATGCTAAAAATATTTTTAAAATACTTGAAGTTACAATTATGTGATATTTAAGAAAAATTTGGATTAAATTTAATACAAAGGTAAGATTTTTTTTTATAAAACTTTCTGTTTTCAAAAACTTATTTTTTTAAAATTGTGTAAATTTACTGCATGCATGTTTAAAATTTATAATTTTTAAATTGTGTAAATTTACTGTGTGTATGTTTCTTAAATGTAATTGTGTATAGTGAAGTGACATTTTTGAAATATTCTTAAAACATTTAAATATAAAGCAGTTATCATAACAAAAAAATTACAATTTTTAATAAATTCACAATAATAATTGTCCGGTGAACTAAAAGTTTATCTTTGAAAAAACTATTTATTTTATTAAAAAAAATTCACTTCAGTATAAATATAATGTCTAATTAATATAAATAAAAATTTGAGTCTATGTTTAATAGTTTCTGAGAAAAAAGGTATGAGATGATACATTAACCCTCCATTTGGACAGAACGGATTTTTCCGCCCTACTAGAGAGGCTTCGAAAATGGACTGCATGGATTTTTCTGCCTTCAAGTAACGTTTTCAAAAGCGGATTAGCCGCACTTTTCAGAAATCCTTTCCCCCTTTTAAGGTTTAACATCTTGAAAGATAATGAGGGACGGAGGAAGCAACACAGCAGGAGTTTTATGGCTCGCAGGGAACCCCGTGTTTTGACCCCCCACCAATCGTAAAAAATCGGGGAGAAATTTCTTTACAACCTAAGTGTTTGCTAGCTTGTATTTTAAAAGTTTCCAAAAGTCCCAACGCATAAGTAAAATATGTTACAATTCCATTTTGGTTTCATATTAATTTCAAAATGTAACAAGTTGGGGCGTGTCAGGGCAATCTGCTATTTTATATAGTTAGACAAATTATCTTTTTAAGTATATTCTTTCGCTTCATTTTTCTTATTCAAAGCTTTCAGTTTTTGAAACATGATTATTTTATTATAAGATACCGAGAAAATTAATAAAACATCAAACTCTTTAAACATTGGAACCTTTTCAATTTTTCAACCACTAAAAATGAATAAATTTAAACTTCATCAAATCATTTGAAAACATTTTTCTTACACTTTGATAAAAATAATAACGAAAAAAAAAAAAAAAACTAATAAATATTAATTAGTTTTTTTTTTTTAGATTTCAAAGCCTAAGTGTTCAGGTAAGTTTAAGTACAGTGCCTGGTTATATATTGTTAAAATACACCGAATTATATTTGAATTTTAAATGCTTGAACTTCAGTTTACATCAAAGACAACATAAATGAAGATTTTCAAACATTTTTTTTTATAACTGAAATGTTTGAATAAATGGTAATCAAAAATATACGGAAACATTTACAGTAGACATTTATATGCCTATAAATAAACATAAAAATCAATTTTAAATTCGAGCTATAGAAAAACATTCGAATTATATATTGTTCAAAAATATCTATTTATACAAAATATATATCTCAACATTTATCTTTTTTAAAGGCTAACTGAATAAGAAATTAAAATCCGGATATGTTTTGAAATCTCGACCTTATAAAGCTAGAAATTTTATGTTAGAAATTCCATTTGAAATTTCAAAAAAAAAAATGCATCGCGCAGTTAAAAATTATTTACCGTAAGTTTTAGCAATTGTTTGAGTATAATAAAAATTTCAAATTTTATTATATAGCTTCTTTGGTATCTTTTAATATATTTCGGCCGCGGTAACCGAGTGGTATAGGTATCGAACCGTGGCTTGCTTTGTCACGAGTTCGAGCCCAGCACCACTAAAGGCCCGCCGTGTAGGGCAGCGATGCACGTTAAATCTGTCGAGAGCTGAAACGTCCTCCCGTTGGTGTGGTGGGGTAGTTAGGGAGAGGGGGTGCAAGCTCAGGTGTCGTCCACGTCACTTGACCATGGTTCAAAATTACGTGGTCCGTCGCCAAAAGCCCTCGTGTAGCTGAACAGTGCGACGTTAATATTCAATCATTCATTTAATATATTTCGAAGATTTCATACAATTCGGTTGAAAACCGCATGCTAAGAGCAAAAAATATACTAAAAAAATTGATGAATATACAATTACAATAAATTCTTACATAGAGAAGCAAAACTGAGAAGCTAAAGCGTAGGAATAAACAATTTTGAGTATATCTGAAGTAGTTTTCGAAATATTTATTTTAAAGTTTAGAAAATTTGTGTGCGTTATGTTATACTTGATATCAATTAAATGGTTAAAATAATGTGTGTGTGTTAATATTAGTCATGTAATCGTTTGATGACACATTCATATACTAATAAAAATTATCATGGTCATTGATGCGAATGTCAAGAATTTTATGTAATTTTTAAATTCAGACTTTAAGATATTGATGTAGAAAATATAAAACGACCATCTAAAATACATGAAAAATGCAGTCTGCTATAAATGATCTTGACAAACAAAATCCGGCATTTTCACTTACTATGGCAGAGCCGGCTTAGTCAGGGCGATCTGGAAAAACAGAGAGAGAACCACGGTTTAAAAATTATATATATATATATATAAATTACAAATGCAAAAATAAATCTTGTAATTTTCCATACATTTTTATAACAACGAATTGTGGAATTGGCTTCCAATACATTGTTGTGTTTGACAATATCTAAGGTAACCAACCCTAATTTAGATAGATTTGTACTATTTTTTCGTAACCGTATTCCTTTTAAAATTAATTCATTCAGCCGAAATACACCTTTTGTACCCTTAAAAATTTATGTTAACTATAACGGTTAATTTTAATTTATGCAACTTGTGAAATGTTGATAAATAACCATTTCCGTCTAAACAGTTTACATGAAAAAAAAGTTTGGACTCCTTCATTCATTAGGGATTTATATAAGATTCTAACATTAAATTTTATTTTTCACCTAATAGGATTGAGTGAAAGTGTATAGTGCTTCCACACCACAGGTCTGGGGTTCTATTAACGGGCTGCGCAAGGTCGACTCTGCCTTTCATCCCCGCTACATTGAGTTCATAAATGAGTACCAAGCTTGCTTCGGGTCTTAAACACTGAAGGTCTCTCTTCAGACAGACCACCAAATCGGGACATCTGTTCATGCACCTCAGCGTCCAATGGTCACGTGTATTATGATGGGCACAGTAGTTCCTGGCCCTCATGGATTGTTGTGCTTCTGAGTTTGAGTCTTAAGTTTGAGGATTACCTCACTTTGGGGATACCCCTTAGCTAAACATGTATTTCCACTCATTTGTAATTAAACATTTTTCTTTCAATTACGTTTATTTCAGAAGGAAGTTTGATTTTTCAAATGTATTTGCTTAATAACATGTATATTTGTGTATTATATTAAAAATTTGATCAGTTCAAAATTACATGTTTTTAGCTCCTCTAAAAGCTTTTAGGATTTTACAACTGATCTTACAATCCATATACGTTTTATAGTAGTATATTTAAAAAGGATAAGGACATTTTCACGACTGTGTGAGCTGTTATGCCTCGTTTATAAATATAAAAAATTGCATTCAGCTACAGTTTTTAAAATGTACAGAAATAAGTGGAGCAAGAGGATACTTACATATTATGAATATTTTTGACTGCAGTAAGATATATTTATATTTCAGTTTCTTTACAATTTGAATAGAAGTTGTAAGCCATTTTGTGAATAGTTTGATATTGAGTATAAACCCATAGGCTGTTTAATATTGTAAAGTGTTTTACTTTGATACCAGCTCACATTAAAATAAGGCTCATTTGCAGTTATATGATCAGCTTCAGTAATATTTAAATTTTCAAAAATAGTCTACACGTACGAAAACATTCTTTCACAACCGCACACCACATCTCATACTATGTCTTCCCTACAGCAGGAAATATTTGTGTATACTGAAAAATTTAAGGTGCCATAGTACCTTGCGAGAACAAAAATTGTTCGTTGTCATATACATGTTACGATTCATCATAAGTTAACAAATTTTGCTAATTTTGATCTGAATTTTATATATTATCTATAACAATGTATAAACTTCAAGAAAACTAGAGAAATTTTGTTCTTTAATAAATACAAAATTTTAAAAAAAGAAGATAAATATATATACCAAATTGTAAAAAAAAATATTACTTTCCTCCTGTTCCCGCAAGATAATTTTTAAATTATACACTTTATAATCTCAATTTTTGCATTAAATTGAATTTAAATGTAACCTTTATTCTGTGTGTATACCACTTAATTAAAAAGTATCTTATATTTTTTTAATATTTTTTAAAAATAAAAATTCATAAAAAAATATTTTTTAAAAATTTCAATTTTTATACAGTTGCAAATCAAATGTATTAAACCATAAAACATAATTATGGCATACAGAATTAAGATCTATGACTAGAATATGCATGTCAATTTTTGTATCTCTAGAGTAAAAACTTTTTTTACAATCTTGCGGGAAAGTGTAAAAAATTAAAACTGAGAAAATCAAGTTTAAAGAATGACATTTCAATATTTCAAATAAAACTTAATACATAATATTTAAAATGATCCTGTTTCATATGTAGGACCTTCTAGTTCTGCAAAATGCTCATTTGTGGCTTTTTTTCTCATTCTGCTAGCCCTACGGGCCTCTAATGTATATGATTTTGATTTAATTTCGGCATTTTTATGCGTGCATAATTGGACTTAAAGGCAGAGGTAACAGTAAAATTTCCTATTTTAAAGCCAAGAGCTTTCAATATCTTTATACGTCTTGTCATTACCTCATTAAACATCACTTTATCCTCATTTACTGCTATGTCTACAATATTTTTAGATGACCCACACACACAGAAGTTTTGGGGCAGTACTTCCAAACAGTCGAGTTGAACGACTCATTAGCGTTTTGTGTTTTACTCCCCACACATTTTTTCAGCAATTTTGGTGCAGATAGTTCTGCTATTATAGGCTTTATTTCATTCATTATGGCAATTGACACAATATTTTTATGTTTGAATAAAGAAGCACTATTCGTAGCAACTGCCTTTTGATATTTGCACCACGAAGTATCACCAATTGGGCAGAAGTGATGCATAGGTTCCTCATCAGTGGACCTATAATGACAATAAATTTTCCATATGGCCTGACGCATATCACTAACGGAGCTATTATTCTGTCGAATAGCATTGCCATAATAGGTGGTAATTGTATCGATGAACTTATCAGTCAGACGATCTTTACCGCTGATACTCTTACCGTCTGATAATTTTTTGCCACGATTCATTGTTTTTAATTTTCGCAGTCTAGCACCCATACGCTTTTGTATGTGGCCAACACATTCAACTTTTTCGATAGAATATGGTGCTGTCTTTTGAAGCTCTGGGAAGGTTTTTGTGTCCCCATCGCCGATATACTTAATATATTTCGCATTTCGTTGTGGCACCGATCTTTGAAATATTTCCTTCATCCCGTCTACTTCCATTTTACTGGAAGAACCAATATGATTCTTTACACAGTGTGGTTGATGTTTCAATTTTCACTCTTCATATGAATGTCCAGATTTTGGACCTCGCCATTTTTCACATCCTTTACAATATGAAGAGCGAACAGCAACATCAATCACTTTCCCTGTAACATCTCCAATGACACTACAAACAACAATACGGGAAGTGTGTCCACGTGTTTTCCACGTACCGTCACCACTGACACAGATTTCATTACTTCCAGAAGCTGATACTTCTTCTTTCGCAGCATTTTTCATGGAGTCGTCTGCTACTTCACGACTGGCCAAATTTTTTTTTTCGCATTATCCTTTTATATGACTTTTGTGATACTGGGGATGGCAAATCCATTGCTGTGCAAAAATTCTTTATTCTACAAAAACCCAATCCTACTGTACGCATAGCATAGGTTATTCGTGTATTAACTTCATAGTCCTTACTTGAAGCAATAACTGAGGAAATTTTAAAAGTGGTCAATGTACTGCATGAGTAGCATTCAACATAAAACTCAGATACCAATCCATACAAAATCTTTTCTTTTAGAACTACTTTAGTATTGCAGTTAGGACATATTAAATATTTGGATAGTTCAGATAATAAAATATCAATGTTTATCATTCTATATCCATTAGATTGATTGAATTTCTTACTTCCTTGTCAAGATAATTTTCTTTGCACAATTTCTTAGCGGAAGCAGTTATGCAGTCAACAGCAAGCGTATCTGATACATTTCGAGTGTATTGATTTGCATGAAAACGCTTTCGTTTTCGGCGATAGTCACTGCCTCTACGTTGAGCTTTACTAGACATTTTTTACTAATTAAAAGATGCAAAAAAAAACTTCAATCAACAAAAATTTAAAAGCTTACGAATTACGAGAATAACGAGATAACACTCAATAAAGCAGCAGTAAACAGTATGAAATACAAATGTAAACAAGCAATACTTCGAACTAGGGCAGTGTTGAGTTGCAAACTTCCTTCTCTCATTAAAAATAGATAAAATTAAAAATTAGCAATAACTGGGGAGAAAATAATTTCAATAACAGCATCGATTTAAAAACCGAAACTAACGAACATGGTTTGTTTACATTGGATTTAAATGGACAATCCAGTGCTGACGTTTGACATTTTTTGTTGCTATTGCCGTACTTTGGTCCGATTTTGACGCGGTATGTTTTAAATGCTCCTAACAGTCTGTATTAATTTTTAAAAATATTTTTGAAAAATGGATTATTTTGCCGTTTAAAGGTACTATGCCCCCTTAATACAGAATACATTTCCAAGTGTTAAATTTGTTTTTAAAATTTGGTATGAATACATTGTGGAACTGTCGGTTAACTTCACTGAACAAAATTGTTTTAAGTGCACTGTTTTGAAAGACAAGATTAATTAGGGAGAACTTTTCTCACAATAGAATTTGTAATGACTGAATTGTGTGAAAATGTAGTTATCGATGTGTGACATTTTTCCTTGTAATAAAAGAAACAGAAAGATAAGAAATTTAACTTGAGTAGAAAATGGTTAGAAGTACTGTCATGCGCATTTGAAGTAGTATATCCCCCATTAAAATTAAAAATTATTGACTGAATGTGTGTTATGTCCATCACAAATGCCGATGTAGAAAAGGAATTTTATTTAATACAAGAAGTTCGAAAAAGAGACCACTAGGAAGGAAAATTTAAATTTTTTCCGAAAATATTCAGTTAACATAAAATATCTTTTATATGATTTTAATTAAAATAAATTAAAAGTATTGAAATCCTTTTTTATGCTATTTTTAAATTAAAAGTATAACTGAATAGAGAAAGATCGGTTTTATTTCATAAATATAATCATTGTATGTAATATTTATTGTGTTATTGTTTAAAAATGAGATAGGGCCTTTGCTCTTTTTACCTCATTACTTTTTAAAAAAACAGGAAATTGAGTGCGTTTTTTACTCTCATATTCAAAATGAATACAGGATGCTTTTTTCTGGTTCAAATCGCAATACAATATATATATATATATATATATATATATATATATATATATATATATATATATATATATATATATATATATATATATATATTAATTTTTAAAAAATGACAAAAAAATAAATTTTGTTTGAAAAAAATATAAGTATTTTTCAACTTCTAACACACTATTTATTTCCTTTTTTCCACCCTTCATTTTGTTTTAATTTTACTGTGGCTGAACATATAGGAGAAAGAAACACCGTATCTTTTTCAAAGAGGATTGATCAAGAGAGGATATCTACGCTTTCAAAGATTGCCCAAGGCAACTTAACAGCTAGCTGTAAACGATTGATCTCTTGGTTCTTACTTTTCAAAGCGACCGAACTGGGTCGTAAAATTTTCCCCGTTCGACCTCCCAAGTTCTAAAGGGGTTGCATTTTTGAAGGGAATCGCAAAATAAGAGTTAAACGCTTTCGGAATAACTTTTCAGGAGGAAGGTGTTCAGTTAGAGGGTTAAATGTCATGTTTGTTGTCTTTGCAAGAAGCTTGTTACATACATAAATATACATAAATTTCATGTTTAAGAACATAGAAATAGTTTCATTTTGTCTGTTTAAGAAATCATTTGTCCAGTTTAAAGTAACTTTTGAAGTTTTAATCTTAGGAACTGTCTGCAACAACAAGACCTAATGATAATGTTACGAAAACCTAACGAAAACTTAAGAAACGTCGTATATATATATATATATATATATATATATATATATATATATATATATATATATATATATATATATATATATATATATATATATATATATATATATACATATATATATATATATATATATATATATATATATATATATATATAATCAGGTATTTTTAAATACCATCTCAAATTCACACCAAAACCATATAGATATATTTTCACATTATATTTATGATGCTTTCTGTTCAAATTTGATATCTGTAATGTATGAAAGCTACAAATTGTTTAAAAATTGCTTGAGTATTTGAGAAAATTTTGATGTTTTCTCGTTAAAAAAACTGAAAAATGCTGTTCTGGGCAATTTAAGACTTTTTTGTTTACTATTTTATGCAAAATAAATTGCAAATATGCTAATGTTTAATAAAATAAGAAAAAACAGCGTGCTATAATTCATGATTTTGTTATAAAATGGCACTTTATAGTAAAAATTCAATTTTTTCAAAAATGATGTTTTTAAAACTGTATTCATCTTTTTCTCAGATTATTAGGTATAAATGTACATAAAATTTTTTCCCTCATGTTACTGATATGTAACTATATATATTCTTGTGAGTTTTTTGAGGAGTTTCCGAAAAAATTTGACTGGAGTCCATATATCGTGACAAAAAATGTCAATTTTTTAAAAAATGCAGAGTGATATTTTTATGTTACATGTTTCTTAGAAACTAAACAATATATTTTAAATATTTCACTTCATTGCAAGTATTATGGTTTATTTATTGTTTAGACAAGTTTTTAAGCTTTAATATTCAAAGGTTTTTCAATAATAGCTAACTAATTATAACTCAGATGTGTCATGTTTTTTGTCGTTGCGAGAAGCTTGTTGCATGCATAAAAATGCACAGATTTTATGTTTAAAAACATAAAAACAATTTTATTTTTGACTTTTTTTTAAATCTTTTGTACAGTCTAGAGAAAATTTTGGATTTTGAAACTTTTAGAAATTGTGTTTGCAAGGAAAATTAAAAATCTATAGTTAAATTTTTCGAACGTCGTAAAATAACATATTCCCAAATCATGACTTTTACATATTGATACATGTTTACTATATATTTACGATGTTATAAGGTCACATTTGACATTTGTAATGCATTGAATCTAAAAATTCTTCACAGATTTTTACATAATTCATGAAAATTGATGCAAAATGCTAAAAAGATCTCGTTGAACAAAAACTGAAAATTACTATATATGTATTTTCTGAACATTTTAAGGCTTTTTTGTTTCCTATTTTATGTTTAAAAATTAAGAAGATACTAATGTTTTATAAAATAGGGCAAATACATGTTGTAATTTATTATTTTTGTAATTAGTGCCTTTTTACACTTAAAATGCAATTATCTAAGAATGATGTTGTTCAAACTACGTGTACCTTTTTCAAAGAATCTAAAAAATCAATATACTTGCAATTTTTACTGCACATAAATAATATGTAACTATGTATAATAGGACTACATTTTTAAGGATTTTACCAAAATATTTTGCTCAGAAGCAGTTATCGTAAAAAAAATTACAATTTTCAAAAATTTCAAAGCGATATAGTTTCGATGAATTTTTTTGAAAAAAGTAAACAATATATTTGAAACATTTTACTGTTATTTAAATAAAAAAGCTTAATTATTATACAGCCGAGAAATTTGAAGTTTTTATATTCAACAACTTCTGAGAAACAGGTTCCTAAAATGGGTCAATTTAACATTGTCGCTATAGGCCCTACCGACTTTTCTTAATACTTATTAAACTTGTTCCTAATTTAGTATTGAATAATTAGTTATTAAATACTCTGTGCAGCACTGATACATTAAAAGTATAGCGGCTGAAGTGCCCGCTCTTTGTTCGAGTTCATTTATAAGAAAATAAAACATTATTGATATAATAGCTGAATTGTAAGGAGTGCAAAGCCAAATGCTCGACAATGTTTACAAAAATGTAAAATGTTTTTTTTTAAATGGTTGGTCAAATTATATTTAGTTTTAACGAATCGTAATTTTAAGCCTCACAGTATTAGCATTTATATTTGATGTTAAATAATGAACACTAATATAAAATTCCGATGAAGAATAACTGTATTATTTTTAATATTTAAAGCGAAAAGTCTTCAACATGTTTTAACCCGGGAGCAGGTGCGCACTCGATACGGTCGAGCGGGATTATTGAGTCACCCTAATACATTTTTGTATAATTATTTTATTGTACACGATACAAATCGCGATTCCAGTGAATAATTTACTCAAGAGAAAGTTTACTTACCTACTTTCAATGACTTTTCAATTTTTTTTTGGTAACAAATAAACGTTTTTGCCAGAACTAACGATTTCGTAATCTGTGAGTTCCGCGCGACCACTTCGGGTAAAAAGTGTATCCATTATGATTATATGAATTTGTGTAAAAACGCTTTTCGCGTTATGCTTTATATGTATAGAATACTCGTAAAAAAGTCTTGGCCAAGTAATCCTACAAAGTGTGTGTGTGCTCTCCGTGGTTTTCCAAATATCATAAAACTCTTTTGCATGCAAAAAAACGTAACAGAGAAATACATTACTTACAACTTCCCTAAATGAGAAACATACAAATAAGAGATGGGTCATAACTAACGGTACCAATAACTTAGAAGGTTAAACAGATTACAGCTATAATGTGCTGTATTTCAAAAATAATGACAGTGATGAATTTTTTATCTTCCTAAAATTTTTCGATTCTGCGTCTGGGATCTGTTTTTTCTCTGAAAGAGTTGTATGTTAGGTTTAAAGAGAAAGTGCAATAAAAAAATCTCTCATCATGGGATTACAGCAAATCAAATAAAAGATTTTTATTTGGTTATAGTATCAAAGATAGCTAATTAAGTATTGAAGAAATTTTTATTTTTGATGACTTAATATCGCGCGCGTGCGCCTATAAATTATATCAGAGTAAAAGTGCATTTTTTATTATGTCTGAAAGTATTTTGTTTTAATTCATTCCAGTAAATTATTTATTTTTAAATCTTTTATTTTCGATATGCTCGCGCCCTCCTCGTAGGGTTATCACCCCCCCCAGGGGTGCGCGCCCCACATTTTGAGAAACATTGGTGTATTATATTCTGGAGCAGTGGTTTGGAGAATATCGTTTTCAAAATGGTATTTTAAAACATATCAAATATCATGTTGTCAAGAAAGTGAGCCATAACAAAAAGAATGAATTTCAAGTGCAATAACAGACAAAAATAAACAGTAGACGTATATGATTTCAATGTTAGCAAAAACTGTCTTACGACAGTGGCGATTTACTTGGCTGCAAATTTCATGTCTCGGCATAGTAAACTTTTTAAAGAGGAGGAGCTCTTGAAGAAAGTCTTGTTATAGATTCACCCCCTCTCTTTTTGATGGCTTTGTCAATAAAGTTGAGATAACTCTGCTCATTAATGATATTCTATATCTAGCTAAACATTAAAAGAAAGAATCTTAGAACTGGACGGAAATGTAACAGATCAAGAAATAAATGACAGTAGTTGACGACAGTATTGAAGTCACGAAATCTGCACGTTTAGCTGTTTTTCCTCGATATTGTATAGGAAACGTCATTAAAGAAGAATTAATTCCAAAAACATGGTTACTAAGAACTACAAAAGGCACAAATATTTGTATAGCTGTTAAAAAACGCTTGCCCAAAAAGAAATTAATTTGTAAAAAAAAAGTATTTTCAGTAATATTTGATGGTGTTCCAAATATGGTGGGGAAAATGGTTTCATTAGTTTATTTCAAACAGACGTAAGATATTCGATTCTTAAATGCCGATGCACTATTCATCAACAAGCACTGTGGGCTTTGAGTGATTTATAATCTCTTGAAAATGAAATGGAATTAGTCAAAACATAGTCAAAATCATATCTTTGCAGGCCTTAAACAAACAAAGCGAAAGTTTGATGCTTTGTTAAATGATGTCAACTCGGTGTATAATGGCTTACCAATGAAAAATAATGTTTTCTCTAGTTGAGCAGCGGGAACGTACTTCAATGATTTGTTGACTGCTTGGAAGAAATCATACTGTTTTTTAAAAATGAGGAGGAAATTTAACAATAACCGTAGTTGTTGGATATTATGTTACTTTCAAAATTGTTGTTTAATACAGACATATACCAACAGTTCATGGATTGATTGTAAAGCTTCAACGTGCAAATAAATCAATTATCGTCATTTTGGATCGCTTTCGTTCTTTTAATTCATTATTGTTCTTTCAGTAACAATATTATTACAAGAAAGTATAAGTACTTCTCAAACATGAAAAAATAAATAAAACAATAAAAGATTTACATCTACATTAGAAACCAGACAAAGAAAAGCTATAGAGGAATTTATTTATGTTATTGATTTTTCAATCAAGGAATTTTCAGCAAGATTTTCTCAGTTCCAAGAAATGCCATGACCATGTTATTTTATCAAATGGAAGTCCCATCAGAAGATATAATAAACTTATCTTCTGATGTGACTTCCATTTGATAAATTGAAATTATCATAATTCGATTGGTGGAAATGGAAGAACTTTAAATGCAAGTGATTGATTTCCAATTAAATTTAATGTGCATTCAAAAGTTTATTGAAACAAGATAAAAGTTGAAATTGATAGAAAGAGAAAAATTAACTACCAATATAAGTAAAAATGTCAGTAACGAAATTTTGGAAAAATGCAATTTGATTCCATACACATGTAAATGAAGAGTCTGTGGCACATGATATTTTAATCATATTGTCATCGACCTACGAATGCTAGTTATTATTTTCAAAGATGAATAACATTAAAAACTCCCTTAGAAACTGTGTTTAAGATAACTCCAATTCAGTATGCATTCTGCTAAAAGTAAAAACTATGAGTCTTAACATAAATTATTTGCAATCTGATTTGCAGTAATAGAAGTCCCGCTGATATTACTTTGATTTGAGTTACGAGCATAAATAGAGCCTTTACTATCATACAGTGCAAAATGTTTGAGAAGAGTTTTGAGTTGTTAATATTTAGTTTTATTATTTTCCCTATATTCACAAATCAAAATTATTTGGCGACAAGTATATGTCTGATTAAACACTTATTTCGAAACAGTGGCACGTTAAACCATAAAGGTTCATAATCCCTGGATTAAATTTTATTGATTATGAGTATAAGAAAAATTCGAAAAATGAACTTTTTCTCATATTATGCAATTTTATTTTAAAAGCAATTTTTTTTTATCTATACGCACTTTTTTGTGTATTTAGTTATTTTAGTTCAATAGTAATTTAACTGTACAGCTAAATTATTATTATTATTAATTATGTATCTTAATTTCTGTATATTATGATCATTTAAAAATTTACATTTATATGGGGTGCTGGTCCGGAATGGCTCGTGTTTGATTATTGATTATACTATAATTAATCGTAATTATTTACATGTTTTTACATCAGATCATTATATAAGTTTTCTCGTATTAAAGGTCAGTCGACGTCTTATAACAATCACGAAGCTATAGCGTCTTTGCTTCTCGTCTTTCTCAATATGGCGTCGTCTGCCTCCGGCATTGTCGAGCGTGGCAGGCTCCTATCACTGAGAGCGTCCACACTCATGCGCAGATGAGTTAGTTGTGTGGCTTGGAAATAGCGGCCATAGCTCCACATTTATTATTATAATTATTTAATTTTATTTTAAATATCTTTTTTTCTTAAAATGAATTTATGACGCAATCAAATTCTTTAACTATTTTCATGTCAGTTTGAATTTAAAAGTAATAATTGCATTTAATACTTTCTACGCCTTTTTGTGTTTTTAAAATTGATCAATATATTTTTGTAGAATATCTGGAAGCTATTACAGCTACTTACCTTTTAAGGTATTTTTAGTACTTCAAAGTCAAAAATTACTGTTTCTTTGTTGGTTGTATGTTGTTATCCAAATTTCTATTATACCAAAAGCTGTTTTCTCTTACCTTCAGTCTAAATCTATTTACACGTAATTTATTTCTAACTCAATGGCTTTATTTCTTCAATATTATAAACTTTTGAATTTTTTTCACAATTTCTCTTTAAAAAATATTTTCAGAAAATTTTGTAAGATCACCTGTCTACGTTTCACGCCAGTAAATAAAAATACTCTAATGGAAAATTATTTCACACATATTTATTTTGATAGGCTTAATTATTACGAAAAAATAGCTTTGTTGTGAGCAAGCTAAACATATTTTCTTTTGAAACCGAAATAATAAATACGCTACACACCTATTTTCATAGTTATTTCCTTGTAATTAAACTAGCAATTAAGAGTTTCCATGAAACATTTTGTTAGTGATACTTTGATATATCCAAGAAAAAGTTCTGATATTATGCCACACATATTTATATTCTAAACTCTCTGTGCTTCAAATTTGATCTTCGTTACTTAATTGGACTGTCAAGAAAAACACTTCTGTCTGAGAAACTAAGAACATAAGTTCTTGTTAGATCCCCTGTAAATTAATACTTAAAAACATTATATTTTCCTTTTATTTATAACATATTTCATATTTCTCAGTGTGAACTGCTGCAAACAAAACTATAAAATTGAAAATTAAGTATTATACAATTACTGATAATTTGTATATCTAATACCTGGAATAACATTTTTAAAGTTTAAATAAACTCTTCTAATAGCTTTATCATCATTATTCTGAAATATTCAAACTGATTCTTTAAGGTTCATCAAACACAACCAAGGCAATAATAAAATTTTTTAATTTTTAAGTTAAATTAATTACATTAAATTATTTCAACTGTAAAACATCCACGTACATATTGTTGAAACACACATATTTTAAAATAAATTTAAAGCTTTTGTGAACAATTTAAGAGACTTTCAGTTTTATTATTGTTGTTCATGACACTAACAAATAAAATAAGTATTTACTTTGATAAACGTTTATCACATTTAAATCGCAAAGCTAAGCATACGGTAAATTATATTAAAGTTTGGAGATAAATAAATTTAAGTAATTATTTTGAAATTTGTCATTGCATTGTTGTAGAATTTGAAAACATGCAGTTGAATGTCTATCAGTAGTTCATCAGTGAATGTTTATGTGAAGTGCTTTTAAAAGTATATCCGTCATCCAAATGCAGCTGCTGTGTAGCAACAGCAGGCGAAAATTATCTTACAGCTGTCTCTTAAGTACATTATCTGACGATTACTTAGCAATGCAAGCAGATGTTACTGGCTTTCTACAAACTTTTATGTTTAAAATATATTTCGACGTAAAGAAGTTTCATACCGAATATTTTAACTCTGTTATCAAATTTATTGTTTATCTTTTAAGGTACCCGAATTACAAATGCATATATTGATATTCAAAAAGAGGGATTTTTATGATTGCAATTTTTTTGAGATTTTCAGGTAAACATGCTTAGATTTTATATGAAAGCAGGCAATGATGTTTTAATTAGTCTTGATTTATTCAAATATTTGTTTTAAGTCAAAAACGTTAAGTGTTTATTTTTTTATAATTGGTAAAGTATATTTTAATTCATAAGGCTTTTCAATCAGAGTTTTCTGGTTCTAGATCTCAAGTTAAATATATACACATATATATATATATATATATATATATATATATATATATATATATATATATATACAGTGGGCCACAAAGTGTTTCGGTACATTGCAATTTCCAATAAATTGAATAATTTCGACAATTAAAAATTAATATATCGAAATTGTATTTTTTTATGATATCTGCAACTTGTTCTTAATAGAATGATATAATAAATTTTTTTAAAAATACAATAACTATTTTTTAAAAATAATTAATAATCTAAAAGGTACTAAAAAATTCCGCCACAAAAGTCTTCGTATACTTAACAAAATTCTCAACATAGCTTTAAATATTGAATTTATTTCTTAATTTGGTACTTAGTAAGATGTTTTTAGTGTCCACAACATCTTTTAAATGTCTTGGTATAGATTTAATCAGTTTTTTGTAAAATCCTGCATCGATTTTCCTCCATGCTTCTGTGATTATTGTTTCACTTCCCATTATGTGTTTATATGCTATTTTTTCTTTTTTTTCTAAATCACATTTTCACCAGATATATTCTAATGGACTACGTAAAGTAATTGAGAGGTGTTTTCAGATTTTGAGGACAGTTATAGAGGCACCATCGGCGTACATTGAGAGCAGTACACTTAGCAACATTAATATGTTAAAAAATGAAGTCGTCTCCAATATCCAAATTTTTGGTACATAATTCAAAATTTACTTTTTAAATATTTAAATAGAGCTCATGATTCTCAATACCATAAAAAAATACCAAATTACTTAATCCTGAACCAAATTTACACCCCCACGCAAGAACACCTCCACCTCTATAGTTAAGCGTAGAGATGGAGGAGTTCTTGTTCCACATAAATTCATGAGTTAAATTGCTCATTTTATCATTTATAAACTATTATGCACCCATCGGAACCAAAAATGTTTAATTTCCTGTCATATCAATCAATTCACTGTCAATTTTGGATTTTCTGAAACTTAATCCCAAGAATCTAGTTGTATGAATGAACAATTGAGGTGGAAGTGTTCCTGAGTGGGGATGTAAATCGGCTTCAGATTACGGTAATTTGTTATTTTTTGATGATATAATGAAACAGCAGCTCTATTTAAATATTTTAAAGATAAATTTTAAATTATCCACCCAAAGTTTGGATATTGGATTTTTAACAGGATAATGACGCGAAGAGCCCTGCTCTCAACGTTTGCCGCTTGTGCCTTTATAACCGTCCCCAAAATCTCAAAACACCTCTGAATCACTTTATTAACTACAGTAGAGTATATCTGGTGAGAATTTGATTTTAAAAAAAAGAAAACATGCCATATAAACACATAATGGGAAGTAAAAACAATAATCACAGAAGCATGGAGAAAAACTGATGCATAATTTACAAAAAAACTGATTAAATCTATACAAAGGCATTTAAAAGTTGGTCTGGACACTAAAAGATATCCTACTAAGTACCAAATTAAGAAATAAATACGATATTTAAAGCTATGTTGAGATTTTTGTTAAGTGTACGAAGGCTTTTGTGGGGTAATTTTTAGTAGCCTTTTGATTATTAATTTTTTTAAAAAATAGTTATATACTATTTTTATAAAAAAATGATTATGTCCTTCTATTAAGAATAAGTTGTAGATATCACAAAAAATGCAGTTCTGATATATTAATTTTTACTAGTCGAAAGCATTAAATTTTATTGGAAATTGCAAGTGCACGAACACTTTGGTGGCCAACTGTAAATATATATATATATATATGTGTGTGTGTGTGTGTTTGTGTGTGTGTGTGTGTATGATATATATTTTGTTGGGAGTGGGTTATTTTTTATATTACATAATAGATATTACAATTTTTTTAAAAATTTATTTTTATCCAAGTAGTCTTATCAATAGAAATTTAATATGTTAAAAAATATTCCTATAAATTTCGTCTCTTGATTTGAAAATATGAGGACTTGAATTTATTGAGGTATCCGATTACGTTCGGAACCATGATTTTGCAAAAACGTACAAACGAATATTTGTTTAATGTTTAATGTCACGTAGATCAGAATACACGGATAAGGCTGTTTTAAGAATATTATTACAATAAAAACGAATTTAAAAACAATATTTACAAAATATGATCATAGAATTATCAATTTTCAAAATATTCTCCTTTTATGAAAAAATGCTTCTCTAATGATAATATCTTGCGTATATATAGCACAGACCTCTGTAGAGAGCCTGAACTGGGATTTTTGAAATATAAAACAAAAATTAATTTATCCATATTTTAATACATCAGTATCTACAATAAGTAATTTAAACACCAGTAATTAAATGCATTACTTTGTAACAAAAAAAACCTATAATTATTTCTCGGGAGAAGTCTTAGATGTATATAAGCAAAATATTATTATTATAGAAGCATTTTTCATTAAATAAGAATGTTTTGAAAATAGGCAATTCATTCATTTCTTGTCAAAATTTTGCGTTTAAATCATTTTTTAATATTTTGATATTTTTACGACAATGCTATACGTATATTCTAATCTAAAAGACACTAAATATTTAAAAACAATGTTCCTTTGTACTCTTTTTCAAAATTGATAATTTAAAGGGAAGTATATACAACTTGAAGACTCTTTCCCCTTCGGAGTCCATTCATATAAATCGTATTGTTAGTGTATCTCTAATCAGCAAGTAAAACGGGCTTTCCAAATTTCAAGCCTGTGCATCTAATAACTAAAAACAAAATTTCTTTCATTTATAACACGATCTGTTATCTATCACAAACTCCAAGGAGACGATTGCGAATAAACTCACTCTTGGAAGATTTCTACTGAGAAGAACCACGTTTTCCAAATTTCTAGTCTGTGAGTCTAATCATTGAAAAATGAGATTTTTTTGCATGTAACATCACCGCAACCTCACTTGTTAATTGATCCCTAATCAACAGAACCCTTAACTGATCCCTAATCAAAAGAAGAACGATTATTACCAAATGTCAAGTCTGTAACTGTAATTGTTGTTACCTATAACACCATTGTACTCCACCTTAGGGATCGATATCAGTAAAATTCATTCTTCGTGGTTCTCTACTTACGGAAAGAAACACTTTCCCCAAATTTGAAGGATGTATATAATATTATAAAAATAAGAATTTTTTACTGTTACATCCCCGCAAGATTTTTTGCGGGTAGATTTTTGCAAAACGCGTTCTTATTGGATCTCTACTCAAAAAAAAAAAAGAAACATGCCTGCTAAATTTCTTATATGTGGATCATAGTTTCAAAGATATGAAGATGAGTTAGTAAGTTAATTTCCTTATATTTACATAAAATATGCGTAAGCGTAATTGTAGCTATTTACCTCATGTGCATGAAAATAACTGTGGACATGCTTCTCAATTTACGAGTTGTAAAAAAAAACTATTAACAAAAATGTTGAGTGATTTATAGTTTTGAATTGCTGAATAATTATGCTGTGTAATCATAGAATTTATTTCAAAGAAAATTGTACATAAAAACGAATATTTTAAAATATCCAAATCTAAAAATTAAATTTCAATATTACTGTAAGTTTATGAAAATATAATATTTTATTAGAAATAGAATACCATATCACAGTAATAACTAATAATATGAGCAAAAAGCGTATTCCTCATTTAAACTTAATTCGTGCAATTGTATTACCACGTCAATGTAATTTGTTAAAAGAATCCCCATTCGTGACAAAAAGAACTGTTTTTTCCTTTTTCAGATAATGGACTTTTCTTTCTATCAAACTTGGAACTTTTGCTTAGTGCAAATAGTTCTGCAAAACAATCCCCATTGTTGCTTTAGTCCATGGTCTTTTTGAGAATTAATCGGATTCCACAGACCCGTATAACGCTTATCTGTACGCCTAAAAGGAACAGTTATTGCCTTAGAACAAGATGTGATTTAGATAAAAAAATACTTAGACTTCGGAATATGACTTCAAGTTAAAAAACATCTTTCAACTTCAAAGTCATAAAATGTGTTGTTGGGAGATTGTTGTTTAATTGTGTTGACACATAGAAAATTCTAAAATTTCTTTTGTTGTTAAGTGGACATGGTATACGAATTAAGCAAAAATTTATAATTTAAGAATTTTCAAAATTTTTTTGTTTGTCTCCTATGTGTGTATGCTACGTAAAACAGAATTTGTTCTCAAAATTTCATAAAAAGCTAGACATTTAATTTTTTTTTTAAGGAAACGACTTAAAATCTGTAAATGATTTTAAAACGCTACTCTGTCTACAAAAATTCATGTGTGCCAATGGAATTTGATTTACAAGTACGCCAAACTATGTATAACAAAAGTTGGTATGGGTTTTGCGTTAAAATTATTGGTATTTGTACAATACTTCTTTTTATGAATGTGTATTGAAAACTCCTTCAAAAATGTATAAATTCTGAGTTCAAAAAATAAGTATTCGTTTGATTCAAATACGCATACCAACTTTTGTTGCATGCATTATTAGCAGTAGGTAAAAAAATAATTCAAAGCATTAGGCACAATAGAAAAAAAACCTTAGCATTTTAAATGAAGACAAACTAGTTATTTTATCTATCTGAGATAAGTAACTTTAAGTTATGATTTGCCGTAGGGATGTGAATAAAACGAACGTAAAGGCTAATTTAATTATGCGTTTTTCAAGTTTAGAGCTTTCAAATTTTGTAAGAATATAGAAAAGTATATAAAGAATAATAGAGGCTAAAAAAATTAGATATAATTTTTTCACCGAGTTTTGTCTATTGAATCGTACAGTATGATTCGTGCTGTGTCACCGTAACCTGTTTCACATAATAAAATATTTATAGTGTGCTTACCAGATCAGAATAACATATAAAAAAACTAAATGTGTAAATTAAATTTCTTACAAGCAACATTTGAAAAAGAAAAAAAAAGAAAAATTGCATTGAAATAAAGGTTTCTTCTTTTCGCTATGAATTTGTCTTTAATGGTTTCAAAAATGGTACAAAAATATAATTATTCATTTACAAATGCCTGGATAATTAAATACATTAATGTCAATAAATCAATTCTTTGAGAATGGCTTCCTATTTTTAGTACTTGAATATTATACCATATAATTTCGCAAAATAAAAAGGCATCTACGTATGGGAATGGTTTTCTAGTTTGGGTTAGACAACGAGGTAGTTAGTGATTAGAAGATTTTGAAAAAGAAATTGGACGATGGTGTAACATGTAATGACCCATTTTTTTAATGATTCTGGAAACTAGTTCTTTTTTTAATATAGTGATAATTACTTTCTGTCTTAATGTTGGATCACATTTAAAATCTTTCTCAATAATGGATTAATACTTCTATATTTCGTGAGTAAAACAATATAGGATAAGCTGCTATGCTGATTGGAATTTTAAGAAACTCAATGGTAAAAGTATCAACAAAATAAAGAAAGAAACTGATAAAATAGCATTAAGATTTTGAAGATTTAGTTATAAGTCATAAAACAAGGTATTTATGCTAAATTACATCCTTTTTCAATAAATATTACACTTCTAGAGTTTCTCCTTGTATTATTCATATTTGCTCTCCTGTTACAAGGAACTCCTTAATTCAATTATTATTTAATTTTTAAGAATATTTTTGTGAAATAATGTAATGATTTCTCCTAATAAGTATTACGAATCGTTTGCTCTATAATTTGTTGTTAATCATTTTTAAAGCAAAAAGAGCTTTCGGAAAACATGATTAATGTATCTAGCTCAAAATATGTGATAATTAAAATATAATTTGCATTATATTTTAATTTCAAAACTTTTAACCTACTTCATATACTTATTTTAAAACACTACAATTAATGCAACAATTTTTACTCATAGCACATGTTTTATAGTAACAGTGTGTTTAATATTTTACAAGAACTATGCTCACCTTTTTAAATTGCTATATAGTTTGCAAAAACTATGAAAGCTTTTTTACGATATAAAAACATGAAAAAATAATAAAAATAAAATAAACCGTAAAAGAAAAAATTGTCAAACTTTTGCAAAATTCGTTTGGCCTATCATTGAGATCAAATAAAAGTCTCTGTCACTTATTTTATCTTTTTTTTCGGATACCAAGCAGAAAAAAACCAACTCAAAAAGTAAAGTTCCTCAGTTCTAAGGAATATTTATCATTTAAAGGCTAAAACTCTTTTCCTTTTAAAAAAATCTGCTGTTTACAAAAAAAAATATTTCGCTTACAAGATGAGGAATAAAAGACAGCATTTTCGAAAGAAGGAACTTTAGAATCGTTTCAATTTCAGTCATTTTTCGTAAGGTGTAGGAATTGATAAAATCATAACTGTAGTTATTATTTTACGGGTATACATATGAAAAAAATTAAATATTAGTTACTTCTTATTTAAATATAATAATGTCATCCAGATGAATTTTTACTTTTTGGAAAAATATTGATTTAAACATAATGAGCTATAATTATTCAATAATGGACATCGAAACCCGATTTTAGGAAGAGATTACACTTTCTGATCACGGATTTTATTGAAGCTATTCTAAAAATAAAAGCATATTATAAAGCAAAATTTAATACAATCGATATAATATTAAGGACATCAGGATATATTGGAAGAGTAAAATGTGCCAAAAGTAAGACACTTTGTTTATGGAACATACATCTTTAAAAAATTACCATACAACTTAGATTTTTTTGCGATCTGAATAAAAATATTTTAATCATTCTGTATAAATACATAAATACTTGTACAGTTAAGATGACTCGGTACCCTTTGAACAATTTTCTATATTTATGTATGTAAAAATTATACTTTGAAATTTCTTATAATGTTTCTAGTAAAAAAAGTAATATGAAATGAAATTTTTCAAACAAATTTAAAAATTTTAATTTTTGGAAGGAAATTTGGAAAATTTTAATATTCTATTCCTATTGTAATTATTAATTTTTTGACCTGAAAAGTTTTCTTAACATTCTTAAACATTTTCTAAATAACTTTAGGGATTGATTTTTCAATAATTTAATTAGTTTTGGAGAAAAAAATGTCAATATGCATACTAAAATTCAACGAAAACATTTTATTTTATTAACATTACATTTTATTTTTTAAACAAAAGTATTCACACCTTACGGCAAAGTGGAACCATAATTTTGTTACATGCTTTATATACAACATATAGAAAAAAATGGAAGTTATTGGTAAATAATTGTACAAGTATTAAAATTTTGATGCACTAATATATCGAAAAAACACTATCTAAAAAAAACCAATTTAAAGTTTATAACTCTGAAAAAATAATTACAATAAGCTTAAATAAATTTAAAATGCCACTTTAAGACATTAGTTATATATTTTCTTTAAAATATATGCATTTTCGTATTTTTTCCAAACATTTAATTAATGATCAATTTTTAGATAGTATTAATTGCACACAAAAAAAATCAGGATAAACTTTACATTTTTTTCTGTCATAATTGAATTTTTTTGTGTTTTTCTTCGTGTAATATTGAAGTATTAAATTTTTATGAAAAACACATGAGGAATAAGAGCTGAAAAAATGAAATTATTAATATAAAATGCTTTAATTCAAAAATTTAACGTGCGCACATTTTTCAAAGAGAAAAAATTACATTATTGTAATGCCTCGGTAATATCCTCCGCTGTACATATCATACATTATTTTCTTTATAGTTAGTATTTCTATTTTTTGAAATAGATTTTTTTTTAAAAAAACGCTTTTTTTCTAAAATGGGGGCGTGGTCGGATTGCTCAAATTTTTAATCAACATTTTTTAATGAAGTTTTATCCAACTTTTAATGTTTCGACACGCACAAGTGACACATCAATAGAGAGATGATAATGCCAAGAATAAGGTTAAATAAAAAAAATGATAGTGCGGTCATATATATATTTTTGGGGTACCAAGTCACTTTAAGAAAAAAAATTGTTTCTGTTTAATTTAAGTTGTACATATTTTTTAAAATTTCATAATATATGATTGTCTGTTTAAGTACCATTTTTTTTTTAAAAAAAAAAGTCTCTTAAATACGTAAATTTTTTTGCACAGATATGAAATAATACATAAAATACAGTGAATCTATTTTTTTAGTAAAATATTAAGGCAGTTTTTTAAAGAAAAATTATAGAACTTTGTATTTTTGAAAACTTGGATTCATTCCCCTTTTTTTATACATAAAACTATTTTGAAAGAACTATGTTCTACGGCTAAGAGAAAAAGGTTCACTATATGTACAGGTATTCTGTATAGAGGTATGAAAATGATTAAACACATCGCGCAATAGTTTTTAAAATTGTTCCTAATAGCAAAAATTATAATTTTAAAATGTTGTGTGTGTGAATGCCTTTAATAATTCATTTAATATAGTAATAACAAGGAATTTAGCGTACATATACAATGTTACAGTAATATTTCTCAAACTGGGAGGCGGGGGCGTGAGTATTTAAAATAGTCGAAAATCAAATTTTATTTTAAAAAAATATATATTAGTTTACTGAAAGAAAACAAAGCAAGATACATTTAGGTACAATAAAAAATAAAATGCACATTTACACTGCCATAATACACTTATAAATATATCAGTACTGCACGATGTGTTTCATAATAAATTTAACTATACTAATGTAAGAGCTAGTTTAATAATTGTCAGTGACCCTATGGGCATGTCATACAATTATATATACTTATCTTCATCATTTTCACGGCTTATAATTAAAGTCGTATTGTAGCTTTACTTCAAAATATATTGTTACGTAGAACCAAGGGTTCGAGGATTTTATGCAAAAACAATCACAAAGAAAAAAAATCAGTTCTTTAAGAGCGATGCGAATTTATTAGCGAAAATCCAATCCTTTAAATACAGGATTCAGCAGCAGTATTCACAGGGTAAATATCCGAAGGTCTTCACACCTTCGACGGTAATCAAACACAAGAGCAGTGTTTAAAAATACACGTACGTAAAGATTATTCACGAGCACAGCCGAGCTAGTCAAAACAATCCTCACTACTCACTGGCTTAATCAAGACTCTGCCGTACCGGCGAGTATCCTCTTTGTACGCGCGACAGAAACTTCTAGAAATATAACCGCTCGTGTCATTGAACGTGACACTAGTGGAGAGATCTACTACATTCTAGAAGATTCCAGAGGGTTCCGAACTCGCCAACAAGGTTGCCAATGACGCCAAAATGGTGGCCCAAGTCACCAAATTGACCGCCAACATGGTCGCCAAAAATGAGGCCAACTTCGCTCTACCGCCAAGATTTCGCCAAGTTCTCATTCAATCGCCATTATAACGTAAGGGGCGGCACTGCTTGTGAATAGTACAATTTTAACATGAAATAAATATAACATAGAGTAATATAAATGCATTGAACACTCAAATACAAATTATTTACACTATTTACACAAAATTCGTAACAATATTATTATTGAATTAAATACATTGTTACTGATAGGAGGGGAGGTGGGAAGAAAATTATAATTGATAATTGGGTCACATATATAGAAAATCTGAGAGGCACTGTGTTACGTTGAAAAAATAACAATGGATAATTTCCAGTAAACGCTTTACCAACGTGCTTCTTACCGCAATAAACATTAGAAGCTTCTACATTTTTTTCAAAGGTGGCTAATTAGCAGTTCTAAATGCGCCAAACAAACTATCAGTTGACATATTCCCGAAGCTTCAATCGTTATCACACCATTCTGCTAGAATTTAGCGTGATAAAAGTGATTCCTTTGAGTGGATGGAAACTATTTCCGCAGTAGAAGCAACATTAATCCTTAAGAGCTTCTCTCTTAAGGAATCTCGGAAATGAGAGCTCTTGAGAAGATAATTTTCATTCCTGGCTCTTTTTTGCCATTAGCAAACTGCTGTAGTGTCCTTCAATATATTTTTTGCCACATCTAATGGGGTTCCTTTATCATACATTTGCCATAAGAGAGCTTGGTTTTATAGTAAAATTAAAATTAAAATCCGTTTTTTTTAAACTTTAAGTTGCAAAACTGTTAAGAAAAAGGGGAAAAAATGGAAATGAGATTTGATGTATAAAATATCTGAATGCAGTTGGTAATACTTTTTTTTACCTTAAGTGTTCATTAATTAATAGTGGTTATTATGTTTTAACTATTTTTTGTAAGGAAAGTTATCTCAAACGTTATTTAACTAGTCATTGGAATAGTAAAAAAAGTCTTTTTTTCGTAAAAAGCAAATCATGTATCAGAATTTAGTTAAGGTATGTATCCACTACAAAGAACTTTTTTCAAATATATAAATTTTCAACTGAATAAACACTTTTTTATATTGAAATGGGTCATAAAACTTTGAAATCAAGTACAATTTCCTTAAAAGTAATAATAATTTTGTATATATTGTTAATTTTGAGAGAATTTTTAGTAAAAAATTGCAGTTATCGTAAGCCTCGTATAATGAAAACTCTAATTAATATATTCTAAGAATATTTATACAGTACATATATATCATCATTATCTGCGCGTATAGCTAAATAATGTGTTAATACTTTTAAAAGTTTTTGAAGTATGTCTATTTTTACACAAAACTCAAGAACTAATGTTATTTTCTCACAAAAAGAGTAATAAAATAAATAAATATATACATAAAGTTTATGTTAATAGTCTAGAATACAGATAAAATTAAATAAGACATTTTCTTTAAATTCCAAGTCAATATCTTATATTTTCTTAAAATAAGTCCTGTACTATATATATATATATATATATATATATATATATATATATATATATATATATATATATATATATATATATATAGTGAAGAGTACCAAGGAAAAAAATAACAAACATTGTCTCTCAGAAAATGCATTTAAAGACTTTAATACTATATGAAAAATTTTCTGCTAATTGTACATTTTTTTTCAACTCACAATATTTATATCTCAAACTCTATTTAGCTTCATGTTTAACTAGTTCAGATTTTTTTTACCCTTTTGCTGATTTCTGGAGAGTTTTATAGACTATAACAATTGCCGTTTTTAGTGAATTTTTGGTAAAAAATTGCAGTTACGATCTTTTACACAATAAATGTATTCAAATAAAATTTATACAGTTTTTAAACAACATCTTCCTATGTCCTAGGAATAAAAAGATTTGTAATATTTTTGAAAATTATATAAATCTGCCAAAATTATTGAAAAACTCAATTTTATAAAAAAAATTAATGAATTTTTTAAATAAAAAATACCAATAAAGTACACACACACACACACACACACACACACACATATATATATATATACATTAGTTTTTAAATCAAACACAGGCAGAAATAAATAAAAATGTTCTGAAAATTTCAATTTAAAATCTTAAAAAAATATTTTGTTTAGGTGTCTGATCCCGGTTTTGTAAACTCCCTAACTATGCTATATTTTTTTTTCAAAATATCGTAGAAATTAAAATAAGGTATTTTAGGAATCTTAATGGACGGGATATAAAATAAAAACATATAAGAAATTTCAAAAATTTTCACCAAAAAAGCGAATTTTCCGTAGTCACATACCTTAATAATATCGTTGATGAACAAATTATATAAGATAATAGTGAATTCGCTTAAGGAAATCGTTTGGTGATAGCATCTGCCAACTTAACATATATTTGATTAATGATACAGTAAAGTGTCAAAACCGCATTTTATTTAGCAGGAAACTTAAACTCAAATTTCAGTTACAATTTCTATTTTGAATTGTACGTGGTTAAATGATAGATATAGTTCATTTGGGACAATCTATGGAATTAGATAAATTTTGAACATATATTTTTTTCCGAATGTTATATTATTAGGATTAATGATAATTTTAGTCACTAACTTTTCAAAATTTTAATTCAAACATTTTTTAAAATAAGTATATTGAATTAGAATTTTTATTAAAAGTAAATATATTGTAAGATTTTTTAAATGAATTCGTTTATATGTAAATTAAAAGAATATAATAAAGTATACATAGGAAACAAATATATTTATAGTACATGTTAAAAATATATTTATAGTATATGTTAAAAAATATATTTATAAATATATTGTATAAGTATGCTTTGTATTTAAAAACACACATATTCATAAATATATTTTATAATATATAAATAATGTTTCAAAGTTTTAGAAGAAAGGCCTGAGAAGTGCAGGCATACGCTTGCAGTTTGAGAATAATATAGCTGCTATATGTATATACGTTTTATATATCCAACATATTTTTTTATTCACACATTCACTCAAGAGCATACAAAACATCGTCACAAGTAATATAAAAGAATTTTTTAAGTCAATTCTTACTTAGATCAAAGAAAAATTTTATTTTAGCTACTTTTTTATGAAATAGTTACAATTAATATAAATATGTATAGCCATATGACAGAATCACAACATAAGTGGTAATATTTTTTTATTAATTATGATTAAAGTATCGTATTGTCATCCCAAACAATCGTGGATAGAAAATTTCAATTCAACCGAATACTTTAAAAAGTGAGAGAAAACCTTTTTCATATTTTGACACAAGTCGCCAAAGTGGTCGCTAATGTGGCTGTATTTGTAATTCTTTGAATAATTAGTTTTACTCTAGTAATTTTCATAAATTATAATTAAATTACTGTATTGCCATCCACAATAATCATGTTTGTAAAATTTCAGCTCAATTGAATGCTTTCAAATGTATTTTATTAACGATTGAAAATTTCACGAACATAAATAAATAAATTAATATGTAGAGAGTGTGAACTAATAGTGTAGGAATTGAAAAAGGAAGCGAGCTGCAACCATAAAAATTTGTGAAGTAGCTGACTAATGTCTGATATGAAAACATTCCGAGTTTGATTCCACTACAGACGACCACACATCCTACAGTGCTGCTGAATTTGGGAAGAGATCCTATATAAAAATCACGCAGTTAAAAATTCATAAACTAATGATCAAATTCTGGCTAGAGGAAGATTTTAATTAGTGAAGAATGCCAAATAGGTGCGTGAGAAGTCATTTCGCAAATTTAAGCGAGTTTACGAGGAGTCTTGTCATAGTCAGAAAAATCGGAGGCAAGTCGACGAGCCATTTTGCATGCCAGGTATATCATTCGGAATGTGCCACCAGAACATGTTGGGAACTATGGACTAGAGATGATATCTTCGTGCGTACCACCGGGTTTTGATTGGCTAGAAAGATGATGAGGTGAGAATATCTAATGATCGTGTGGCAAGCGTTTATTGACTGGTTCCTCGGTACAACCATATGTAGGCCTACCATTTTTTCATAAGTAAATTATATTAGCTTTCCTAAAGTGTATCTTCAAAAGAAGGGTTCATTTTGTACACTGTCTTTAACACAAAAACATTAGCGACACCATCTGCAACGGTGTCATGCCAGAGCAACGTGGAATTACACAGGTCATAACAGCATACATATGTGAAAAAGTTAGAGTTGTTGTTGTTGTTGTTTCTTATCCTCTAATTGTCTGACGAAGTCAGACAAGATCCATTAAATTGTTGACCCTCAAAAAATCGATAACAAGAAGGGGAGAATCGTACAAGTCTTCTCTGGAAATACCCAGACAGTCCAGGATATGTTCGGCAGAGGCCTGCTGAACCTTGCACTCTGGGAGCAGAACTTAAAAGTCTTCCTGCCCTCAAAGAAGGAGAGAGACTTTTCGTGTGTCCACTAGCCAATCTGGAAATGGCCGTTTTAGATGCTCTGTAGCAGTTGAGATCCAGAAAAGAGCCCGGTTCCCTGGCCGCATACCAGTGGTGGGAAAGAGGAATCTTCCACTCCTTAGATAGTTGCCTATTAATTTTGGACTGGTGCTCTGAGTAGGTAATGGCAGGAGAGGAGGTTGTTAAGAGACTACAGCTTTCTCTGGCTAAGCGGTCCGCTTGCTCATTTCCAAAGATGTCAACATGGGATGGTATCCACTGAAATGAACATCGTGATGCTTTGAAATAAGTTTGAGATTGTGAAGGATGGAGATGCTTGTTTTGTCTCCTACTTGAGTCCAATTGTGTAGATGTTGAAGGGAACTGCGACTGTCCGACAAAATCCAGAGTTCTCCATAGTCACTTTCATTGATAATAGCTTCGAGGCCAAGTTTGATTGCCGTTAGTTCACTTTTAAAGACCGAAGAGAAATCCGGGTTACGGTGACAGAAATAAAAGTTTTGACCAGAATTTTCTATGTAGATTCCACTACCTGCACGATCGTCTAATCTACTGCCATCTGTGTAAATTTTAATGGCGTCACAGGGGGATTTCATTAATACTTTCCAATGCAAGTTGCCTAAGATGAGCTGGGATGAGATCTTGCTTTGTGACCAGGACAGACATGTTGAAGTGGAAGTGGACTCTGGGAAGTCCCTCTGATGGACTTAAACAAGATTTTAAGGAGTGGGGTTCGATATGAGATGAGGGCAACTGCAGATGATCAGCATAACTGAAAGGGCTGTTTCTCTTCAGTCTCTGATTATTGTGCCAATTGTTAAAGTATAGAGAGGTTTTGTTGTGATGTCCATAGCTAGAAAGTTTATTGAAGTAGTTGGTGAGGATATTTTTGCTTCTAAGATGAAGAGGTTGGAGATCAGCCTCGAAGAGGACAATTTCTTTACATTTGCATTCACGATTTCGTTTGACACACCGCCCATATAACAGGAGTAAATGTCAATGACGTACCTTTGACATTTAATCCAACCTCATTTTAGTGCTTAAAACTTTAAAGGTCGAGTGTTATGTTGGCATTCTTCGGCACATCATAAGGCATATCATAAATGGTTTTCCAGGTAAATTTTTCAGCAAAATAATACTAATCCTACAGCCTACACAGCACGAGTGGTTCATGTTTTTCTCCGTCATATTCGCACTCTTCGATACCTGGACTCACACATGCCATTTATAAAGTATTTGAGGGGCCAAATGATGCACCAGATGACACCTTGGCACTATGTATACGATTTGCAAGGATTTGTTTCAAATTAAAAGATTCATTAGCCTTAGAACAACATCCAGTGTCGGAGCATGTTGGGGAATATATTGCTTAAGGAGGTGATCAGACGTGCAAATTTGTAATGTTCTTGAATGTATTCACATTCAGATATACACACATAGGTATTTATTTACAGGTAAGTTTGTATAGCATATTTGGCAAGAATCATATACGTAGTGCTTCATTCGAGAGTTTACCGCCAAAGTATTCCTAAAGCATGCTCAAAAATTTATAAAAAAAAACTTGAGACAATTTTGAATAAAAGAAAAGCAGATTTGTCTTAGAGTTTTGGACAATAATTACGAATAGGTTATGGACAGCTTAGCTTCCTTATATGAATTCTATAAGAGATAGTTCGTAATTTATGGAAAATATTTGGTAATTTATTATCTCGTTTACATTTTGAGGTAAAACTTTGGAAATTACAGAATTATCGTCTATTATTGTTTTCTTTTGTTTGAAATGTATAATAAAATATTTATTTGGAGAGTGGTCCATATATATAAAATTGAAAAATGGTTATGTAATTGCGCTTTCCGAGGAGGAATATTTGTATGAGCAAACCTTAAAGCGGTGTGAAAACCTCGGTAATATCAATTTGAAAGCCGAAAACGTCTAGCTGAAAGTAAAAATGAAAACATGACCACGAAACCCCATCCTACGACTGTTTGAAAGCAGACAACTATGAAGAAAGTGAGCACTGATCCTAAGAAAACAAGAAAACAAAATCCGCCAGTTGAAAATTTCATTGCATCAAAACGATGAATGCCTTCAAACACTGTGTGTGAAGTTATTCAAAAAGTTTTTAAGTTAATAAAGGTGTTTAAACCTAAATTTCTTCTGCTTTTCCAAAAACATGTTGATGAAAGAAAAACAAATTGTAGAAAAATGTATATGAAGAACAAGTAGCTTCTTAAAAATGGAAATTTTTAGTAACATTCGAGGAGGCATGTGTATACCTAAGTTACTGTAATAAAAGAAGAATTTTCTACTGCTCAACTGATTAAAATAACGGTACGAAATGATTTCGTCAGAGTACAGAAAATTTCTCAAATGGATTTATGATAGTTGCAGGATTTTGCTTCAACAGACAGATTAAAAATCTAAAGTCTCAAGTAAAGTCAAAATTAATTCATACTAGTATCAGGGAGATATTTTAAAACAAATTTTGGTGAAAAGAAACTAAGCCTTATATAGAAAAGACATTCATAAATGTGAGCTTCATATGGACAAAGCCTAGACTTACACTTCTAAGTAAACTGTCATTTATTCAGCACAGGAAAAATCATACCTAGGAGTAAAGTGTATCCCATTTAATGAAAAACGTGCAAAATCACCTGACACTTATACAAGTGTTTTTTGTGCTTTCAGTTTATTAAAAAGATATACTTAGTGATGGGAGGAAAGACTTTTCCTATTTTAGAATTCGCCCCTGAGACGGCTTGGAATTTGTATGCGAGTCCTCCGGACCGGATGTGGTGAAATTGCTTTTGGTGGGGTGCGTCAAGAAAGTTCCCGCGTTAAAAAGTTAAGTTCACTAAACCCATAAATTGTGAAGTGGTGTAACACTGCGCCGGTCTCGGGACCAATCAGAGAAATTATACTGGACAAGACAAAGAGTCCTGCCCTAGGATTTTTGGGTAAAATGTCGCAACATAAAATGGGACGCACCCCGATTTTAGAGACAGAGAGCTGATCTCAGAGCTGCAGAAAATCAAAAAACTCCGAGATACCCGGCATCAACCATGTCCATTCCCCAGCACCCTCCCTCTCTCAAGCTAAGTTAATTTTTAATCTTCTTGTAGTAAAGTAAATTTTCATATGCGTGTGCTTAAAATAAATTTAATAATGTTTTATATATAAAACTATACGATGAGTGTTTTATTTAGTGTGAGATGAGTGTTTTAATTTAGAATTTAGTTAACTAAACTTGTAGTCATGATGCGATGTTAACTTATAGAACTTGGGTCAATGTTAAAATTAATAAGTTTTAATAGCGTCTCATCATTAGGAAAACGTCATCCAATAACACTGAACGGACTTTGGAAAATGGTTCGAGAGGAATTTAGTGCAATTGGCATGACAGTACTAAGGAAAAGTTTACTTTCATGGAAAACTTGAGTTAGAGCTATTGTTCATGTAGTCACTCCTGTCAGTAACATCAGATCAAGTCCCATGAAATTTAACGAGGCTAAGGTCTACATTTTCATATCTATCGTTACCTTAGCTTTGGGCATCATTCAGGTGACGGTATGATTTTTGCTCGGTTCCAGTCCAATTTTGAGGGATAAGACCCTGGAAGTGATCAGTGGCCTCCCACCTCTCTTCCCCTTCCACCAACACCTCACGAGAGGACTTCCAGCTCGATGGCTATTTAGAGCACCTCCATGCCGTGAAGGCACACCATATTTACAAATGCCCATGCCTTCTGCGGGATTCAAACCCAGGCCCTATGACACTGCTCTCAGCGTCACTAACCGCTGTACCAGATGAGCGGCTAGAGCTATTTTGAAGAATCATGTCTACAAAGCAAATCGCTATAAAAAATGTGGAATTTATAGATAAAAATTAACTATCAAAATCGTTTCAATAAAGTGAGAACGATCTTCTGTACTATCACGAAAATGTTTAAAGATTTGCTGCAGTAAGTTAAACTTTTCTTTAATAAAACTGATTAGATTATTAATTTCACATAACATTCGAACACTATGTTGATTTATAATAAAAAATGGTACTATAAAGTAACTCGATGGTTGTTGGTGACAGATCTCGTACTTTACAGCCTCAGAGAAGTGATGAGGACACCACAGAATGTGGCATGCTGCTTTTGGAACTTTATTCAACAATTGTCCTTGAAGACTTTGATGCTCATCCAATTAACATGGAATAGTAAAGACAGAAAGAACAAGTATATATCAGGTTTTTGTGAAAAACTCTTAACATGGTCAATAGATTGAATACATTAGGGAAAAACGTCAATTGAAAACACTTTTTTTTCAAAAAATTTGTTTCATTAAAATGATAAATACTCATTTAAACTAATATGATTATGACCTTTAATTTACAAATAGTTTTTGATCATTAAATCTCCGAGAAAAAAATCATCGTAATTAGAATTTATTTCCGAAGAATAATTTATAGGTAAATAACAAATGATTTACATTTTTTAGAGCTACAGCTAAAGCAGAGCCTTCTATTATGCTACTACGTGTGCATATAAATTTCGGCATAATTATAATTGATATTTATGTAGCATTAGTTATTGTGATATACATGAAAAAATATTTTTTACTTTGCTGAATATTTTTCTATAAAGTGCTTCATTATCCTTTCTTTGCTTAAGGTGTCCATTTACCTTCGGAACCGTGACTTTAAAAAAGCACATAAATGGATAATTTTCATTATATTTCGCGTCCTTAGGTTAGAATACATGTATAAAATAGTTTTAAGGATATTTTGAGAAAAAAAATATTTAAGCATAATATTTTGGCAAAAAATTAACTTAGAATAACCTTTTTTTTTAAAAAAATGTTCTCCTTTTATAAAAAACGCTTCTAAAATTCTAATATATTGCTTATATAAAGTAAAGACTTCTCCAGAGAGTTTGAACTATTTTGTTTTTAAATTAACATTATTTTCACAGTTACAATCAATTAAAATAATTATCGGCATTTTTTCTTAAAATCCCCCCGTTTTATTGTAAAACACGGATAAACCCTTTTCTAAGTTATATATTTCGAAAATTTTAGTCCAGCCTCTGTACAGAGGTCTGAGCTATATACAGGCAAAATATTATTATAATAGAAGCATTTTTCACAAAAGAAGAATATTTTGAAAGTGGGTCATTCTACGATCAGTTTTTGTCAAAATAGTGTACTTAAATAATTTTTTATTGTAATACTATTCTTAAAATAATTTTATATACATTTTCTAATCTAAGTGACACTAAATATCATAAATATTATCCATTTATACGCTTTTGCAAAATCACGGTTCCGAACATAGTCGGATACCTTAAAGACTGAAAAGAATTTCTGAATTTTTTCAACTTCAACTAAAAGTTTTGATCATTCGTTGATTTCTTTAATACATGTTAGGATTTTATATAAAAAAATATTACATCTTTTGGAGAAGTGAACAATTCGAATTTTTGTAAACATAAATATAAAGGTATATAATCAGACAACTTAATACTTGTGGTTAATTGATAAAAATGCTTACACATAATATATCATTACATGCTTACTAAGTGCTTAAGTTAAATCATTGGAAAATATAATCTTTAGGATTATAAAGGAGTTGCTAGTATAATATATTTATAAGAAAGAAAATAATAATTTGAAAGAAATGTTCTAAGGAGTTTAAAGCAGTTTATTCATATATATTCAAAGTAAATCAAAGCTGTGTACTTTTTTGCTAAAATGCAAATTTCTAAGAAATAAATAATGTAAATAAGTTTAAAAACAATTTATTAGCATATTTTATATATATTCAAAAAAATACGTAATAATATTGTTTATAAAAAATCACCGAGTCTTTAAAATTGTTTTTAAAGGGACACAATGCGATTCAATTAATAAAAAATTGTCAAAAATTTAAATGAAAAATTCTTAACCTATGTCACTTTTTGTGTAATTTTGTATAATCTCACAAAATTTTAAAGATCCAAGTAGAAAAATAATATTATACATTTTTTATTTTCATTTTTATTCACTTCCTAATGGCAAACATAAAAACTTAAAACTGTATATAATATCTAGTTAATTTTCTTTTAAGTAGCTAAGGCTTTTTTTTATATTGTTCCAAATGGTTTGAAATTATTTCTGCTTACGGTTATTAGTGCATGTCACAAAAGTTTATATGTATTTTTGAATTGAATTTAGACTTCATACATTTTTCAAGAAAGCAATAAAACAAGTATTTTACAAATATTAGTTATGTTATATTAGAAAACATATGCAAATTTGTAAATCATAGACGTGCATATAAATTAAAGTTCATTTGGGGGATGCAAATTATTGTAGAAGTAACATTTTGCTACCCATTTATAATTTTTTAAATTTTCCATTATCAAATTAAATGGTTAATTTTTTTAGCAATTTTCACACAGAAATTGCTTTAAGTATTTCATATATATAGGTTACAAGCAAAAAAAAATTGTAAAAACCATTTAATTAAAGAGTTTTTATTTATATAGTACCATGTCTCGTTAAAGCAATACTTCTCAAACTTTCAATATGTCAAATTTTTACCTATAATTTTCATCTCGCTCTTAATTAATAGAATGTGATAAAGTTATTTATTTTAGAAATGATTATTTGACTATTTTGATTAAATTTCAAGAGAATGAAGTCCTTTGATTAGAACAAACCTTTGAGGAAAAAATACTTGGGAAAAAATAATAACGCGTATTGTTTCTTAAATATGTTTGCTGATTTAAATTAAAAATTAATCATTATTTTATGTTGGTCTGACACTCGGTTTGTAAAAGAAATTGGACCTTCACCTGAAATGGATTCCCGTCTCAAAAGGAAAGCAGCGCACCTCTACTGTTCTTTGCTGGAATTATCGTTTGTTATAAAATCTGTGTCCTTCTATGGTTGTGTGTGTTATATGTTTCTGTCTATCTATCTTTCGTAAACATACAGCAAAGCACCAGTTAAAGCTACACAATCCAAATCGAAGGAATACCATTTCCTACACAATGGTCACTAGCGCCAAAATCAGAGGAATTAAGTCATTATGTCAAAGAGTATTTTGTCACTTTATTTATATTAATTGTAGAAACATAAAGTGAATTTTTATTAGAGACGGGAAAATGCAATATTTTTATTTCTAATGGGGCTGCGGTTAATGTTTTACCATTGGATAAATATATAACTTAGAAGTGGGTTTATTCATATTTTACGACAACAGAGGGTAAAATTTTAATAAAAAAACTCCAATAATTATTTCAATTGGTGGTAACTCTAAAAATAATGTGCATTTTTCAAAAATTCTAGTTGACCCTCTGTAGAGAGGTCTGAGCTACATACAGGTAAAATATTATTATAATAGAACCATTTTTCACAAAAGGAGAACATTTGGAAAAAAGATTATTCTAAGTTCAAATTTTTGTCAAAATATTATATTTAAATAAAATTTTTGTCAAAATGTCCTTAAAACAATTTTATGCATGTATTCTAATCTGAGTGACACTAAATATCATGAAAATTATCCATTTATGCGCTTTTTTAAAATCACGGTTCCGAACGAAGTCGAATACCTTACTTCCCCTTAAGCTGGTATCTATACCACCATTCCATACATAGGTGGAAGCCAAATGCCCAGGTAGTTTTAAAGCCTAGTTTCCTCCCCAGATGGAGACACCTGAGCTCTAGCGATGCGAAACCGTACTAAAAAATTTAATTTTACTGAGAGAACCCAAGGCACACACACACACACGAGAGAGAAGATGCACTCATAATTATTTGCATGTCACATAATCCTACGATACGGATGCAGCCGATTTTCTGCATCATGAAAACCCACCAACTTAGGTCAGGGTCGAACCCGCAACCTTATGAGTACAAGGCCCGCGACAAACCAACTGTGCCATCCGGGTGGAGGAAACACAATATTTTTGTATATAAAATGGTAAGTTTCTTAATATCAACCATGTTAAACAATATTGAAAAAACTCCTTTGATTTTCAAATGAAATTAATTACAATAATATGTATTATGTATAAATTAAATACATTGGAACAATTACTAACAATTGCGATGCATTTTAGTTTTAGAGGAATAAAGTTATATCGACTGTCAAACTAACTCTCAAATTGAAAGTGCCTTTGATACTTGTCACATTACAGACAATAAAGGTATACATAATTGCGGTATTCCCGTAAAAGGAAAATAATCATAAATTTTAACGTTCTTATTTCGCAACACACTAAAATGAGTTTTGTCGCAAGGGATTTCGTGCTGAAAGACCCTGTTTCTCGTGAAATATGTGTAATGATTTTAGTGCGCAAGTCATAAAGAGAAATGTTTAAGCGAAATGCAGCATTGATAGTCAAAATATTTAAATCAACGTCGTGACAATTACTCATATTTATTTGAAGTTCAAGCCCATGTCTGGGAATTGCGCTTGAGTGTTTCAATAGAAAAATTAATGTATATGGCAAAACATTCTTTTATTTGTTTGCTTTGAATTTTTCTGTGATACTTGGAAACAATTACTAGCATTTATAGGGTCAAGAAATGTTAATATCTAAATTATACCAAGTACGATGTTATTAGCAATTATTCTAAACGTAGTTTAGCACTAGAACAGTGTCAATTGGACAGAGAAACCTATTTAATTTGTTCTCCTTTATGCATTTTTCTGGGGAATCGGAAAAGTTTTCGTATTTTTTATTTATTTTCCTTAGTGATCTCACAAAAACGGTTTTGGGGTTCTAGGATAGTTAGGAAAGAATTAACAATTAAATATACCCAGAACGTTCACTGAGGTCATTTCAACACCAAGGCAATTTATCATTATAAATAGCTGTCGTTCAGCAAAAGATAGTTCACTAAGTAGATATCATTAGCAAAACAAACTTTCGGAGTAATACAGACATTTATTTGATCTTAAATTCAATGCTATTGGGATAACAGCAGAAATGAGTCAGTTACACTAAAATCACTGTTTTAAAGTTTCTCGTTACGTAGTATTTGCTTATCTGCTCATAAAAAAAATCATTCGATTTTCAAACCTCGTGCACAGCAGATACCTTTAAATTATGACTCATAGAACAGGTTTATGCCCTGTTGTAATTGCTAATTTGCCGCGAGAGCTTTTTGAGAATAAATCCAATGGCGGTGAGCTGTCATGTTCTAATTCAGGTTCCGATAAAGACATAAGATTGAGTGAAAATGACCACGAAGGAACTGACAAAAGTGCAGATGAAATTGGTAATATTCCAGTAAATCCTAATATAAATGTCGCTAGAGATTGCACAGAATCAATAGCACAAAATAGTAGTGTTCCTGGCGGATTGGCGATTCGAAACGTTTCGCGGTTATTCAGTGGTCCATCGATTTTCAAGAAACATAATGCCAACGTCAGTTTTTTTATGATATAATCCAGAGGTTCCCCAACTTTTTTATCTCATAGACCCCTTACCATGTTTTTTTTATTTCGGGTAGATCCCTACTTACCTAATATTGAATCGTGACCATAAATGTCTTTTTAACAGTTGATACTACTTACTTCAAAAAAAAAATTAAATTTCTAACTGTAGGAAGTATAGCATTTAAAACTTAAGAATCACATGTTAATGAATTAAAATTAAATTAATAGATACAAAATAGCTGATTCAAAATATAACTGAGCAAAGAAACACTTGTAATGAGAGGAATGAATCTGGTGCTGAAATAACATATTTTCAACATTTAATATCAATCTAGACAGGTTTAAACCTAAAATATCTTTGTAAGTGTCCAGTTTTTGTTTTGTTTTTGTTTTTGAGATTGGTAAGCTCACTGTGAAACCCTCTCACTAGTAAAAGCTATTAAAAATTAATCTCGATGTTCCATAATTCGTGACAAATAACAGGTTTTTTTAAGTTAAAATTGCTGACATCTTTTTCTAACTTTATTTTAAGAATTTTGTTAGGCCCTATTCTTATCAGCTACTATTGTAATATGAATTTTTTTTTCAATGGGACTATATATATTTCCTAATCGTCTATTGTGGTATTACTATTAAAAAGCAATCTCAAACCAATTTCAAGATCTGAGAAAATAAGTGCTTCTCAAACTTTCAATACTGGCGCCCCCCCTTTCGATCACAATTTTTATCGCGCCCCCTATACATAATAATTTACTGAATGCAATAATAATGCACTTTTACGATAAAGCAACAATATTTATTATAAACCGTACAAATTCATGACATAAGTATTAAATTTTGTATGTGTTACTTTTAAGCAAAAAAGTTAAGTAATAGAATAATTACTAAGTTATTTTCCTTTCTCTGATTTTTAAATTGGAACATATTACAAAATGCGGTGGTTGCTTAGAAGACAAAATATAGATATCAGCTAAATATAGAAAATGAACTCAGAGGGTCAATTTCTTATCTTAAAACTCCTTTCAAAAACTTTGCTCTGTAAGACAAGCCCATGGAAGTAGCTAATAATTATTAACTTTGTTCTTAATTTAGTATTAATTAATTAGTCATAAAATACTCTGTGCACCACTCATACATTAAAAGCAGTGTTTCTCAAACTTTCAATACTGGCGACCCAATTTTCAATCATAATTTTTGTCTCGCCCCCCTGTACAACAATAATGTATTTACTGCAATAAAAATGCACTTTGAGAGAGAGACGCTAAAGTTACAGTACGATCTTAATTATAAACCGTACAAATTAATACGATAAGTATATTAAATTTTGTGTATATGTAACTTTTAATTAATATATATATATTTTAAGAAAATTACTTAAAATATATATTACTTAGAATTATGTTATTTTTCTTTCTCTAATTTTCAAATTGGAACAGATCGCAAAATGATGTATTTAGTTAAAGATTTATTTCCTTCAGCATTCATTTCTCAAAGTACAAATGTCATTAGAAAACTAGTCTAGTCAATGTCGCTCTCAATCATATCCATCACATCTGGCATTATAGGATACGTTTGCGTGAGTCTGGGCAACCTATCGGACGTCTGCGCAAAACATGTAAAAATGCTTTTCCTCGTACAATTCCAGTCAGTTTTGGTCGACTCGATACTCCTATAGCTACCAAATCTAGCTTGAAAGTACATTTTTTTTAATTTCCACGTTAATTGTAATTCACAGTAATTAAGTATTTACGGCAGTAGATTAAAACAATATCATACATACATTTTTAAGTCGTAAGCAAACATTCGACCATAATAAAGAATCAACAAGTACACAGACGAACGAGCATGGTTCCGAAAATTAAATCAAGGCGATCTTCTCAAAAATACTTAAATTTTGGATTTACCACTACTGAAGTAAATGATAGAAAAAAAGCCCCAGCTCGATATGTGTTAAAACTTACAGATCTGTAGAACAACATGTGAAAGTTGTTTTTAAAACATGTAAAATCATTTAGCTATGTTGGCAAAGAATTTTAAAAAGTATTTTCTGGATGAGGACAGCTTGGTAGCAAGTTACGAGTGGGTTAGGGATCGATTTCAAGATATTCCAGAAGGGGTCTTAACTTCCGAAGAAGAAATCTTCATAGATTTCACATCCAGTGAAAAATTAAAAGGCAATTTTGTAATAAATCACTCTTTGAATTTGGGGTAGAGGTGGATGAGGAATTACCTGTACTGAAAACAAAAGCACTTCGTATACTATTACCATTTTCAACATCCTACCTTTTTCAAACCGGATTTTCTTCAGTGGATGCCTTGAAGACAAAATATAGATCTCAGCTAAATATAGAAAAATAACTCTTTAAGGGTCAATTTCTGATATTAAACCTTCCTTTGAAAAACTTTCCTCTACAAGACAAGCCCGTGGAAGTCCGTAATAATTATTAAACTTGTTCTTAATTTAGTAATAAGATTGATTGATTAAATATTAACGTCGCACTGTTCAGCTGCACGAGGGCTTTTGACGACGGACCACGTAATTTTGAACCATGGTCAAGTGACGTGGATGACACCTGAGCTGGCACCCCTCTCTCCTAACTATCACACCACACCAACGGGAAAACGTTTCAATTCTCAACAGATTTAACGTGCATCGCTGCCCTACACGGCGGGTCTTTAGAGGTACTGGGCTCGAACTCGTGACAAGGCAAGCCACGGTCCGATACCTATACCACTCGGCTACCGCGGCCAAATTCAGTAATAAGAAATTATTTATAAAATACCTTCTTCAGTACTGATACATCAAACGTATACTGGCTGAAACACCGACTCTTCTCACGAGTTCATTTTTTTAAAAATAAACATTATTCTTGATATAATAGCTGAACTGTAAGGAGAGTAAAACTGTGTGCACGACATTGTATACAAAAAAAATAAAATGATTTTTTTTTTTTTTGTTAGATAAATGTTATAATTGTAAATAACTGTTTAAAAGAACTGTAATTTTAAACCTCACACAATTAGCATTTAGAATTAATGTTAAATTATGAAAAAGAATATAAAATTCCGATGAAGAATAATTGTGTTACTTTTTAACATTTAAAGCGAGAAGAAATGTTTTAACCCGGGAGCAGGCGCGTACTCGATACTAACATTAATGGTAGTGCGGGGGGCTCAGTCACCCCAATCATTTGTTTAGAATTATTTTTACTGTACACGATACAAATCGGAATTCTAGTGAATATTTTAATTTATAGAAATTATACTTACTTTCTTTCAAGGATTATTCAATTCTTTGATGATTTGAGAAAAAATCCAATAAAACTGAACTAAAAAGATTCAAAAGTACAAGACCATAATAAAGGACGCAAATCAGACACTTTTCAATTATCCTACAGAAATGTTAAGCCAATCAATTCTTTTCCAAATATCGCAGAACTCTATAATTTACATTTTCCCTAAGCGAAAAGCAAACGCATAAAAGAGATGGGAGGGAACTAATATTGATAATAACCATACCATAAGATTGAAGGTCCATCAAATGATTAGCAAACGTACTATGCAGCCTGGCTGAAAAGTGAATCATGACTTCCTTTTCTTTTTCTACAACTAATGTACAGTATTTCAATAATAATTACAGTGGTGAATTGTTTATCTTCTTAGAATTTTGCTCAGGGTCTGGGTTTCGTTTTTTCTTTTAACGAGTAATATTTTATGTTAAAACGTAATAAAAAAATCTCTCATTGAGGAAATACAGCAAATAAAACAAAATGTTTTTTTTTCTTTAATTTGGTTTTGGGATCAAAGATAGCTATTTGATGACGGAAAAAAGCCAGATAATAAACATAAAATATCTCAGTGTTTTTTTTTTTGTTTATTATGGAAGAAATCATTTTGTTTTACTTCTCTTTCCGGTTATTTTTTTTAAAAAAAAATCTTTAAATTTTCGATACGCTCGCGCCCCCCTTGTAGGGTCATCGCGCCCCCCAGAGGGCGCGCTCCACACTTTGAGAAACACTGGAGTAAAGGGAATTTAAATACGTAAAGTATGTTAATATGTCCTGATACATTGTCTGTGACAAATTGAGAAAATTCCTGACCACCAATATTATACTTCTTTAGTTTGATTCTGAAAAGAAATTCTGAAATGATTCTTGATTTTGTAACATTTATGCTGTCATCTAGTAACCACACATTAACATCACTAAATATCTAATATATATTATAAATGGGAAAGTTTGTGAGGATGTTTGTGGGTCTTTCACATAAAAACAACTGAATGGATTTTAAGGAAACTTTACAGTAGTATAGCTTGTACATCAGAATAACACTTAGGCTATAATTTATGGCATAGGCTATAATTTATAAAAAAATTGTAAAAAGTGTCCAAAATATAAGGATATTTGTAAAGTAAGTAGGAAAAAAGTCTGGCTTTTGCAAGCAAATCTGGCTTGCGCTGCAAAAAAGCTCACCAAAGCATATATCTATCTTTTGTTTGTGAAAAACTCTTTTTGTTTTTTTGGCTACGCAAAGGCTCGCTTCTAATTAATTCCTGTGATCAGCATAATGCATATTTTTTTTATTTCAGAATAAAACTAAGTTTTGAAGGGAGATGTTGTTATAAATCTCTCTTTATTTTAATGTTTCTTTTATGATTTTTTATGCACATTTTGTAGTAAGAAATTGATCTTTTTTAAAAATAAATGCTTTTATTGGTTCTGGTACTTAAAGTAAATAAACTTTCTCTTTCACACTGCATCATTTGGACACATTTTCAAAATTTGTTTGTGGTTAGTAGTTAATTATAACGCTATAACTTTAATTGAATAGGCAGATATTGCGTTTTAAAGTATAAAAATAATTATAATTACTATACTGTATTTTTTGGAGTGAGTGGATATTAACGTCGCACTGTTCAGCTACACGAGGGCTTTTGGCAACGGACCACGTAATTCTGAACCATGGTCAAGTGGCGTGGACGACACCTGAGCAGGCACCCCCACCTTCTCCTAACTACCACACCACACCAACTTAGAAGGAATATTCTACCAATACTTAGCAGGAATATTCCATGAAATCCACTCTTCCAAGATATATGGCAGCACGGGTTCTATGATGAGTATTTTAGCGGAGAAGCCGAATAATTTTGTAACAGATATTGCGTTTTCAGCTGATGGCGTTTTCAGCGGATTTCAAAGATTATTATTTTTGTCCCGAAAAAATAGTTTATGTCAAAATTTAAGTATCTTATGTTTCTTTATGTTAGTGAAGACCTTGGAAAATGATTTGACTACTTATTTTAAAGGAACGGTGTAGATAATTAATTTTACAGTGGAATATCTTTAATTAATTTATTAGCTCTAACGGATTAAATTTTCCAAAGTTGAGTATTTTGTTTGTGTATATCCCTTAATTTGTAAATGTAGTAATAAAAAAATATTGTATGAAAAAAACCTGCAGTAAATCATAATGTGGTTGGAAACGAAGTTACGAAAGTAGCTAGGCTTTTGCCAACTTTACTCTATCGTTAACATTTCGCTATGTTTTTTTCATTGAATCACCATTATAATATAAGACACGGCGTTGCTTGCGAATATTACAATTTTAAAATAAAATTAATACAACAGAAAGCAATATTAATTTTTTACACTTTCAGATATAAATTATTTACACTTTAAACGTTCATTACGCAAAACTTTTAACAATGTGTTACTTTTGCTGAGCAGAGATCAACTTAGGGAGGTATTTTGAAAAAATCAACCCTCAAGAGTGTTACGAGAAATTATAAAAATAAAAATCCTTTATATCAGCTATTAGATCTACATACTTAAAATTTAACAAAGGTGTTTTCTTTCTTTTTTTTGTTTATCTGAGATATGCGAAAAATTTTTTTGTTTAATTTGCAATTCACATAGAATTAACTAATTAAAAACTTTTTTCTTTCAATCTGTGTTGTTTAATTTTTCAGTTCACCCGTGCGAAGAACGGGTATACCAGCTAGTAGTAAATAAATGGTAAAATTTGGTTTTTCCACTGTATCAATTTTTTTAATGAATAAAATCATGATCTGGTTGAATGAGAGCTTTACATCTCATGGACCCCACATTATTTTTTCGCTGTCGTTGACACCTTGCAGGGTATCATAGATCCCTGGGGACTACATAGACCACTTTGGGAATCACTGATATAAACGGTCCTAAGCACTGATCAGAATGAACTTTCAGATTTCTGCGTATTCTCCAAATTTCCGCGTCATGGTAGCTTGAGATCTTGAAATTATTGATTTTATAAAAGTAAGCTAAATAGTTATACGGGTTTTATTTTGCATGCACGGACCATAAAAATGAATCATTTTCCTGATAATTAAATTTATTCTGGGATCAATTTTAATTAATCTTCATGTTTTTAGGTAAAGATAGGTTTGGTAAGGCTTATAGGCAGGGATCAAAAGGTGTAAGGGACCACAGTAGATAAATATATAATTTCTAAACTATTAGACTCATGGACTTGGAATCTTTTAAGCTTGTTTCTTATGTTGAGTAGGAATCTGCAAAAAATAGGGGTGATGAAAGTTGACAACCAAGTAGAGTTGAGAGGTTTTAAGTAAGCGTTATTGATAAAGTTCCAATTTTTGATCTATACGACATACAGATTTAAAATTTGACAGGCAAGTTTCTTTTGTTTGTAAGAGCATGCTTTACAAAAACTGACTACCAAGAGTTGCGAAGGATTCAAATTTCTAATTTCCAGAAATTGAGAAAAATAGCTACTTATTGCTGATATAAGTTCAGTTCTGTGCTTCTATCTATTAGTATCATGTCTAAATACAACTATTCAGATGCCTGAAAATGTAGTGAAATATAAAAGAAAAAAAAGCAAACAATTTAGATTTTAAGAGTCAGAGATCAGAAGTTCACATATGTGAACTACAGGACTCAATAGATTAAATTATCGCCTTGGGAAAAGAATAACACATATTTTATAGCAACAAAATTTGTTTTGTTCATAATAGCTAAAAAGGAAATAAACCACTGTTATATAGTTAACCAAAGAAGCCTATATCCCGAAAGGTCATTTTATTCCCCTCTTTAGAAATATTAATGGCCTTATAGTCCACCTTATTTTTATGCACATGATTTATCAGTAAAATACTACTATGCCTCAAAATTAAGACTGATTATTATGTAAAGGGTGTTTTTTTAGAGGTATAGAACTTTAAATTGCAATAAAAAAACGATGTATTATTCGATTGACATGGATTTTATTTATTCGAAAGATAATCTTGTGGCATTACATTTTAAATATGATTTCTGGCATAGGACTGCCATGGCTGGCTCAGATGTAGTCCAATATGGACGTCCAATTTTCGATGACTTTTTCCAACATTTGTGGCCGTATATCGGCAATAACACGGCGAATGTTGTCTTCCAAATGGTCAAGCGTTTGTGGCTTATCCGCATAGACCAATGACTTTACATAGCCCAACAGAAAATAGTCTAGCGGTGTTAAATCACAAGATATTGGAGGCCGATTCACAGGTCCAAAACGGGAAATTAGGCGGTCACCAAACGTGTCTTTCAATAAATCGATTGTGGCACGAGCTGTGTGACATGTTGCGCCGTCTTGTTGGAACCACAGCTCCTGGACATCATGAGTGTTCAATTTAGGAATGAAAAAGTTAGTAATCATGGCGCTATACCGATCACCATTGACTGTAACGTTGTGGCCTTCATCGTTTTTGAAGAAGGATTCCTCAAGCCCATAAAGCGCACCAAACAGTCAGTTTTTCTGGATCTAACGGTGTTTCGACATACACTTGTGGATTAGCTTCACTCCAAATGCGGCAGTTTTGTTTGTTGACGTAGCCATTCAACCAGAAGTGCGCTTCATCGCTAAACAAAATTCGCTTATAAAAATCGGAAACAACGACAATCTCGTTTTGGGCCCATTCGACGAATCTACGCCGTGCTTGATGATCGTTTTGATGAATTGCCGAACCAAACTGAGAATAAATCACTTGACAGCTGTTAAATCGGTCGCCATCTTGGAAAGTAATGCCAACTTAAACTTCTATACCTGGAAAAAAAACACTCTTTACAAAAAACTGTCACAGGGCTATAAAGGAATGCGTTCTTTTTATTAAATATACTTAACATAAGCAATTTAATATGTTTATTATATTTAAGTCTTACAGATTAGAAAAAAAAACTTCTCAAGTAGTATAAATTAAATATAATAAAAAATTAATCCAATTAATTAGTTTTAACTATCAGTAAAGTTTGATTCTAATCAATGGGCACGGAAACAAATTAAAAAACCTGGCATTTAAATTTTAAAAATTAAGGTTTATTAAAAAAACATTTAAAAAAAAAACAGTTATTATACAGTTAGCAACACTCGGACATGACTTCACTCCGTCGTACCCAAAGACCGAATCCCTGCCACTTGCCATTCCACATTCCAAGGGGAGGGAAACTACCCATTCCCATAGCTGGTGTCAATGGGCCTTCCACTCCTACACCTCCCCTTAAAAAGCTCATCCGTCATTCCAGGACGATGAAGCTGAAAAGAAACTATGAAAAAAAAACACATGCACACATACATGGCAAGAAACAAGATAACGAGAGAAATTTTTTTTTTTTTTCAGGTATCATAAAAAGAGCTTTTGCTAATACAACTCCCAAGAAATAGATTTACAAATCACATTAATATGCTAGAAAATTAATATCCGTACAAGTTTTAACACAAAAAAATACTCAAAAAAATATTAAAATATAAAAAGAAGTTACCAAAAATATATCATAAATCTAAAATAATTATACGACATGTACTAGCAAAGCATATTTAGAAGCCAAAGTTTTAATCTTTAGAAATTTCAGAAATTATGGTACTGAAAAACGTTAAAGTACATATATAATCATTGGCATAAATCTTATCTATTTAACAGGAGCAGGCAACCTGAATAATTCATTACTTTTTACATGCTTAAACCTTCAGCCAAACGTTAATTCTTTTATTGTACCAGGTTTAAACATTTTAAAAAATTCTCTTTCTCTTTTCTTCAATTTCTAAGTAGAATGAAAGCAAGCAAAATTCTTTTCAATCCCAAAAGCGACAAAAAGTAACAAATGCATGTTATTGTCCATAAAACATCCACGCGAACCTTAAATACTTCCAATCGTGCTTTCAACTCCAATTTAACAATACCTGTTATGAGATCACAACAACATTGCACCAGGATTGAGTCAATAAATTCGGAAATACATTCCCTTACGGGGCTGACCCCGCCTATTACTATACAAGATTCTATTTTTAAATACACAAGTAAAGGCAACCTCTCTCTTGCTTTCTTTATACCTTGTCCATTTGTTTGGACATTCGATGCATTAATTTTACTGCAACCAAATCTCCGTTTGGAACATTCAATAAAGACTGTGTGTAAGTCTCAGGACGTAGATTGGTGATCACTTCTTCGCTGCAAACTGATTTTAAATCTGTTGAACTAATAATTCCTTCTTCCTTTGAAGGTTCTCGAAGTTTCGCAGAATTGCGAATCATTTGCGAGTTTTTCTATTAATACTTCATAATCAGAGGAACAGATTAACCTGTCGTTAACCAAATTTTTAGAGACAGGCACAACACCGTGCCTAAAGTCATTCAATTCCATGTTGGAATCTTTATTTCACCCATTTCATGCTCTCCAAATGCAGACGTTATTTGAATTGACCCTCTATTATCAATGCTTTGTCCTTCGACAACATCTGGTCTTACCACGGGCATCTGGGCACCTGTGTCTATGACAGCATTCACCATTTCTTGCTCACCCTTGACCTTGACGTAAAACAACCCTTAAATCGTCCATTCCCTTTTCTTCCTTGATAGGAGTAGTTACTGGTATCGTAGCTTCAGCCATCAACACAGCAGGAGACGTTTCCCCACATGTTCCTCGGCCCTCCCGATACTAATTCGGTAATTTGAAGATGTCTTCTTACGATCTTCTGCACAACTCGTCCGCTTGACATTTCGACCGAATACTTTCGATCTCTAACCGCAGTTCATTCAATTTCTGATTCCCAGCGCAGCTGCTGGATTGCGTGCTGCCTGGCGATTTTTTCCTCCTCGATTGCGAGCTGCCTGGCGATTTTTTCCTCACTTTCCCTTTCAAAGCGTTCCTCTAAAATAACAGATAACTGATCTCTAACGAACTCTTCTTCGTAATCTTTGCTACCGATTATGATATTCCTTAGCTCTATATTCGTCATTTATCTGATACCTTTTGACCTAACTCCTCAGCCAACAAAACTAAATCCTGCTTTTTAGCTTTCTCAAAAAATGCCATTTGAAAATTTTCTTTTCCAATATACCGCAACTAAACAAATAATCAAATGAAATAACACCCAGAAGGGATTGCTAAAATTAAACACCACAAATATATCTTTGTTTAAAACACACAACAATAAGCATCCGCTACACTAACACAACACTCAATGAATTAGAGGAATTCAGAATAATGTATTATATATTTCGCAATATACCAAGTGTACTTAAATAACTAATAAATAAAACTTAATATATTACTGATACACAATAATCACTTAAAAATATTACTGATACACAAGAATCACTTAAAATATTACCGATATACAATAATCACCTAAAATATTACTGACACACAATAATCACTTAAAATATTATTGACACACAATAATCTCCTAACCTATTTCTGATATACACAATATAATCACTTAAAATATAACCGACATGCACCACTTAATCTATTCCTGGCTGGAATAATAGAACACTACAAAATATATTATTCGGTAGTTTTTCTCCAATTTAAACTGATAATATTTTTTCACATTAATCGAAAATACTATGCGTACATAAGCACAAAATAATTTCATTGACATGAGATAAGTATTATTCTTTAGCATTAATTTTTCAATAAACTCAATTGCTATTCACTGACGTGAACTTATTATTGTGCATTACAAAAATAAATAAATACAATAAAGAAAAAAAAAAACATACAATCTTTTTCCTTAATTTATAGAACTGATGTTCTAAAACACTTTCCATTTATATGGAACAATAATAAAAATATATATATACTGATGTATATAATAATTCCCAATTGAACTGGCGTTCAAAAATTTTATAACTGCATGTGGATATGCAATAAAATAATATACTGAGAGAATTAATGATTTTGAAGTTTTCCTTAATTCATAGAACTGATGTTCTAAAACTTACTTTCCATTGATATGGAACAAGAAATAATAAAAATATACTGATATATAATAACTGAAATTTGAACTGGCGTTCAAAATTTTATAAATAACTGCATGGATATGCAATAAAATAATATACTGAGAGAATTAATGATTTTGAAGCTTCTTAATTTTTAGAACGGATGTTCTAAAACTTACTTTCCATTGATATGGAACAAGAATAATAAAATATATATACTGATGTATATAATTAATTCAAAATTGAACTGGCGTTCAACAAGTTACAACTGCATGGATATGCAGAGCAAAACGTACACTGACGTATACAAAAAAAATAAAATCAAAAAATTCTCTCTTAATAAATGGATATTAACCAGTATAATTTTATAAATTTCTCTCGTCTTACATTACAGGGAGTTGCAAGCAAAAACTCTTACCTGATTCATTTCCACGCGGGAATCCAGAAAACTCGAAATTTCTGGAACGTTCTTCCTGTGGGGTTTTTCCACTAAGACTCGATCATTAACGGCTGCGCCAGTAAAGTTTGATTCTAATCAATGGGCACGGAAACAAATTAAAAAAACCTGGCATTTAAATTTTAAAAATTAAGGTTTATTAAAAACATTTAAAAAAACAGTTATTATACAGTTAGCAACACTCGGACATGACTTCACTCCGTCGTACCCAAAGACCGAATCCCTGCCACTTGCCATTCCACATTCCAAGGGGAGGAAACTACCCATTCCCTTAGCTGGTGTCAATGGGCCTTCCCCCACTCCTACACTATCCTTCTAATGGGATTTTGAAAAATGTTTCAAAAAACAATCATCAACAAAATATTTCTTTATTGTGTGAAGTTCAATATCTTAATATGTGTCACTATTAATAAGTTTTATTTCTCTGTTATTATATTTATGTCATGAAACCTTTCTTTTTTTAAAAAAAGGTGAATTATTTTTCAAAACATTTCCTGTAAAATTGCTGTCAATATATTTAAGTATTTCACAGTCATTATAATTAAATACTTCATAGTCATTAAAATTAAAATTAAATAACTATTTTAATTTAACATAATTTAAGTAAATAAATATTAATTAAAACCGAATGCATCTGCCATCTTATTAAAAAAATAAACAAAATAGTATTATGCTTAATATTTCAGCAGCAAAAGATCAATAAAGATAATCGCTTTTATAAAGAAACTAAAAGTTGTGACGATTTTGTTTTAATTAGCTTCAATATTTTCATAGCTTTCAATAATATTGTCTGATATACATAAAAAAAATAATCATATTTATAAAATACGATTTGCAAACCCTGTGTCTGTGATTTCTTATTATTTCAGACGATTTGTTTTTAAGAAAGCATAAAATGTTTGATAAAAATAGAATAGAATATTTCATTTTATTCAAATAAAGTATGTGCATTTTTCATAACAAATGCACTTTATTATTGTATCCTGTAAAGGAGTATATTTTAATATTTCAAATTCCTAAGCAAATTGCAAGTCTAAACATTAATTCTATCGTTTTGCTTCAAATAAATTTCCTCCGTATTTATAGCATAACTGTATATTAGCCACACATTATTTCTGCGTTGATAATATCTAAATACGTTAATATTATTTCTTCATTTTACTTTCAATCTCGCAACAAGTAATTACTTCGCTATTAGACCATTTAAAATTTATATATATATATATATATATATATATATATATATATATATATATATATATATATATATATATATATATATATATATATATATATATAAATTAATTGACATTTTCTTTTTTCTAAAAACAAATAATTTATATTTTATACTATTTTGAATACTGGTTGATTAAACCGTAACGTGACCAAAATCAGAGAATTATATATTCCTATTGAATTGAGTTATTTATAAGAAATAATCAATGTGGTTTGCTTTAGCAAAGTACACCTAACTGAACGCTTAGGCTAAGCAAAAATAACTGTTTCAACTATTTTGGAGGGAATTTTTCCAGCTTCCTTTTTGATTGATTTTCGAAAACCTTGGGTTTTTTTTTATTTTATCTCGACTTAATTCTTTTCTTAAGTATCCCCATAAAAACCATCGCAAATAGAACAGTCGTATGATGATGGAAGCCATTTTCTCAGGTGAAAGGAAATATGTATTCTTTTTAATCTTTTAGCATTTTTATAGTTGACTTTGCAGTATGACTTGGAGTAGATTGTTGTTGAAATACAAAGCTTCCTTGAAGGCAAAGACGTTTACTTTCGTTTATCATGTGCTTTAAATCTTTATTCTGATAGTATTTAGTGTCACTATTAGCATTTAGTAGCACAAAATTGGCTTTGTCAAGCCCTGAGAGAACATTCCACTCCATACCGTTACATTTGATGGCCAACTTGCCTTTTGCAAAACAGCTGCGTCTTTGCGACGTTTTTCTCGTCAAATATATTACATCTTTGTTTTGCAAATTCTTGGTAAGAGATGAAACAATGCTTTACCCGAAGTTATCCAAGATTTGGATCTACCTTTCTGTAACATTAAATACAGAGGCCAAGAAAGTAGTCTTCATTTTTCTACGGCATTAACAGACATTTGATGACTGACTGGTTTATTCACTTTTTCACTGCCATTTTTTTTATCTGACGACAAACTGTTGAGTGTGAGACCTATATTTTCTTTGCTCAACTGGATTGAGGCAGATTATTTTCTACAGCTATAAGTCTTTTATATATATATATATATATATATATATATATATATATATATATATATATATATATATATATATATATATATATATATATATATATATATATATATATATATATTTCCTTTCTTTTTCTTTTTTCACCAACACCTCCTTTTTCCCACATTAATTGCTAGAGCTTTTGATTGACAACGAAATTTTATTTCTATTCAAAGTTTAAATAAAAATTTATTAGAAAAACGCATTTTCTGATTTTTAAATGATTTATATATTACAGAATTAGAACAACCATCATTAAACAGCTTCAAAATTTGTTTCGCTATAGAGGGTATAATTTCAAAGCCAAAATTTACTATCACTAATAAAAAAATTAGATTGGTAATTTATAAGGTTTCATTTTCAAAATATAATTGTCATTAAGCGATTAAAATTTTCTAAAAATAATTTTTTAAAATGTTTAAAATTAGTCACACAAATTTTGAATCAACATGTAATGTTAAAACTAAATGTAAAATTAAAAGCAATAAAATATGTAACATATATACATTTTATTTTAATTATATTCTTATTTAAATTTTATTAAATTTAATAGTAAAATTTACGCTGTATTTATTTTTAATATAATATAAATTTTAGATTATTATTATTTAATTAAATGTTTTAAAAAATTCTTTAATATTCTTTTTCTTTTTCTCAAAACTTCGGGGAAAAGTTAATCGAGAGTTAACGATTATCATCTAGTTTATAACCCCCACCCATCTCCCTTAACTAAAAAAAATCGTTATTACGACCTTACGCATTGATACATACCATTCTACCAAAGGTAAACTGCACACTGGCTGTCGCCATGGCTACCACATTCTACAGATCTCTGGCTTGTAGAAAACGTAGTTAAGGGTTGCTTAGTGACTGGATTCTCATCATACACCAGTCACTCAAGTCGATGAACTGGGCCATCTTGTAGAAGCTGTATAGAAAGCTGTACCTGTAAAAACCTTCCCATTTTTCTTTCACTCAATGTCCAGAAATATGTAAGTTGATATTGTCGCCAGAGATGTCTTGGTACTCAGGACCTATGCTTCCAAATTTATTAAAAATATCATCAGTGTTTATTACCAGTATAATATATCTATCCAATAAATACCCTTTGGCATTTACATTTCTACCTGTTGTACAATTTTCAGTGCCGGTAATGTATATCAAAATAAAAAAATTTGTTCCTCTGCCAAACTATAAAAATTACATTAATTTTATTAAGTTACAACGAAATTAGGAAATGTTATTACAAGTGTCCATTTTCAATCTTTTAATGGTTGTACTCAGCTTGTTGAAAATTGTTTTTCGAAGTGATAAATTGGCGTTCCTGAAACAGTTAAGCTTACGATCACTTGTCAGTGTTTTAATCCTGTATCACGTATGCTTTTCTTTCATTGGTCACTGTGTAATTTCACTAGCATCTGGGAACTAAAAACCGTAAATGCACTGGCTTTAAAGTGCATACACCTAAGTATCGCTGCTTTGAAGAGGTTGCTTGCAAGTTAATGCTGACATAGGTTGACTATTAATTCTAACGATCTGGAATTAGACATGTTTATTGGCTAGGCCATATGTTCGGAAGAAATAAATGGGTGATTAGTTTGATACTTGAATATGAGAACTGAGAAAGATGAGTTAAGTGCTAGATAGGGAATTTAATTTTTAATCTAATTTAATTATCCTTACACACACACACACACACACATATATATATATATATATATATATATATATATATATATATATATATATATATATATATATATGTGTATATATAACCATGGAGTAAAACTTAAAACCGTTATCATTTTTAGGAGCATATGCTCCAAAATAAATGGGAGAATTACAACACAACATAATAAACAGCATTGTGTCATTAAGAAATTTTTTTCTTAAGAATTTCCTATGAAACATAGAAGTATGTGTACGCAATTGATTTGAATGTTTTAAACAAATTGGTACAATCAAATGAAATGAGTTCACTCAATGAAAGCACCATTGTGTATCTCCAGAGAATCATAACTGACTGGCACATCAGACATGTCTCAGAAGTAAGAAATTATACTGTGGGGAGGCATTTCATTTGGACACTCCCTTTGTGTCGTTATTTTTGACATCTGTATTGCAAGACATTAGTCACCGACAGCTTACATTATGTTGTGGTATAATCCTTCTTTACCTTTTCCTACTTTTTTGCGATCGGTGCCTTAATGATTAGAATTTGTGAAGTATACTCTTCTCTTATTTTATTTTCCTAGTTAACTAAATCTTTTATAGCGTGGAACTTAATAATTGTGATCATTTTATTTAAGTGAACAGGAAGTAATTAGGCAAACAATGATTCTACGGGACTTTCGCCAACTGTGCCAATCAATGACAAAATCTTATTATAGAATATGTAAGGGTAAAAATGGTCCAATCTTTGACTCGTAGGTTCGTTGTACCTCACACTTAGGACTGTTTATTTATCTAAAACTTTATTTCTTATTTTAACATATACTGCATAAGCGATTTAATGACATTTTAACAAAACATATGTTTGTAACTGAATATGCACTGTTTGTAATACATTTCGAATTATATTAAGTGCAAATTGGTTATTAATTTTTATAGAAAAAAATTACAATGAATTAAATATAAATATCATATCAGTAGATAAGATACACCGGGAGCACTATAATGATTACTCATAAACAAATTTCTAAGGTTATATGTTTATACATAATTTAATAGTTTAAAATAATCATAAAAATAATTTTTTATACCTGCATATTAATTAAAATTAACACTGATATATTTTGGTTAATTAACTCAATGGTTAATTAACTATCCTACTTTCTTGTGAAAAAATATTTACTAAGTGAATTTTGGAATTTAATTTTGCTTTCCCTAATTAAACTTCTTTATGCTAAATCACAAACATCATAGAAAAATCTTCTTTTTTACATAAAGTTACAAAGATACATTAATATATGGATCAATATTATAATTACTTCAAAAGTTAGTTTATTGTAATAAATGTGTTTTATTTTTTTCACATTTTTTTCAAGTAATCTTATATTTTAATCAATAAGCTCATATTTATTTTATTTCATTTAGATATCTACATAAATTCCAATTATTTTGAACAGTATATTATAGTCTCTACAATAAATAGCTAACTGAAATATATCAAAATAATATCTTAGTGTTTACTGTTGTGACCAGATGACTACGGGAAACAGACAGAAATAAATAATGAAAATTGCAGAGCACGGGGATCATATACCACCGTTAACAAGGACACTGACAAACAACTAGTTCTCATTAGTAATGGTATATGATTCCGCTCAAAGGTACCCTTATACAGCGACATGATACACTCATTTATAATGCCACTAAAGATCTATTCCATCACTAAGATGTTTATTTTCGTGCAAATAAATCTATTTACGTTATCTGATTCTCTGGGGGATTTTTAAAGACAACAATGGTTTTTATTAGTTATAATTGATTGTATTAAAACAAAATGCTTGTTGAAATTTTTGAGTCTAAAAACATACAAAAAACATCTCATTTTAAAAGAACATATTTCATTGTAGTAGATGTTTGCGGTGGCTAATAAAATAAAAGAGTTATTTTAAACGTCGCAAAATTCCCTTTCTAAATTAAAATAACATAATTTTACCTTGCATTTTCAAGCGATAAATTTAGGAACTAAAGCATTCAATTTATATAATACATGCCTGTTGAATTTCGCTGCTAACCATGCAAAATACAGAAGGTCGTTCAAACTTTATGGAAAAAATTTGATACTTTTTAGCAATAAGTATTGAATTTTTCGACGAAATGTGCTGATATATGTTAGCCATGATTCTTGAAAATAGCTGTATCTAGAATTTTCTATGAAAATAAACTTTTTCTTAGTACTGTTATGAAATTTTTACTCTATTCTTCTTGAACCATTTTCCAAAGTTCATTCAGTATTCTTTGATGCCGTTTTCGTAAGGCACGTTTTAATAAACCGAAAGCACAAGAAGTCCAATTGAGAAGTGTAGGGTGATTCTGCACGCATTTCATCAAATGGGATATACTTTTTTTCCTGTTCATCATTCCTTCCTCGCTAAATAAGCAACAGTTGAATTACTCATGTGATTAGAGGTCAACTTTATGAAATGTCAACTTAATTAATCTCTTTTCTATGTAAGACTGAAATTTCTTCATTAAAAAATGGTTATAGTAGAAGCGCTGATAGTAGATGGAATTAATTCTGGCTTTACTTGACACTTTTTAAATTTTTATTTACGGTTGTTATAAAAATCCTACAACTATCATGAATCTCTTTGGGAACTTTCTGTATACTTACAGAGTCATTTCGTAGGTCATTCCCGTCAGTTGAGCAATAGAAAATTGATTTTCTTTCATTGCAGTCACGCATACTTATACTTCATCGATGTAACAACAAATTTCCATTTTTAAGCATCTAGGTATCTGTTATATATAATTTACAACATTTTCCTTTTCTTTTAGCAGTATCTTTTAAAAAAGGGGATGAAAGTTAGGTTAGGCTTTAAATCCTTATGACTGATTTTAATTACATTTCCGGAAGGTATTCCTAGTTCCGATGCATTGAATTTTTTTCTTAGGATCAATGACTGCACTTTCTTGATAGTTGCCGGTGTTTCAGCAGACTTAGGACGAAGTTTCGTGACCATGTTTTCATTTTTACTTTCAATTAGAAGACTTTTTCCCTTTTTAATTTAATATATTATACATACCTTTTTTGAAATGCAAAAACTGAGATTTTTACACCTCTTTATATTTTTTATAAGAATATTTATTCTCGGAGCGCGCATGTACTTTTTTTTAAATCATACATCAATTTAATATAGGTGTCATTTTCAAAATAAAAAATGTATTTTATATTCCAATCAAAAGAAAACATTTGCAGATGATTATTCTGAAGTTTCCAAAGTTTTATCTTAAAATAAATTACAAAATCGTTTACACAAAATGTGAACGATTTTCTGTACAATACTAAGAAAGAAAAACTAAACGAAATTGAATTTTCATCTAGTGTATACCGATAAGATGTAAAAAATTACTATCGCAGCACACATCATGGACTTTCATAATGCCACTATTTAATAGTATTCAAAGAAAGAGCATATTGCCATTTTTAAGCATTGAAATTGCTTTTTCGTGTGATTTTTTTAGGTTAAATGCTACGAGAAATGAATACGAAAGTTATTCTAGAACGTCTGTTTCCTGTGGAGAATGCCTGCTGTATTTCCAAAAAAAACTGGTAATTTGTCAAAAAAAAATGTGCAGTGAAATCAAGAAATGCGGAAAGAAGCGAATGTGAAAAATGAAAGTATTACACTAGAATCACAATTACAAAATTTTGTGTAAGTTCTATTATTTCTGTTTGTTCTCTTAATTGTATTTTTTACACTGTATGGTAATTAATATAACATTTATTTAAATTAGTTAACTTGATTAACAGCTCACTGTTTGCTGAAGTGGTTAATATAGCAGTAAGGCATTTTTCAATCATCGTTTATATTCTTCATTTTTGTCCAATATTATGTATCAATTTTCTACTGAAGTGGAAGGTTAGGATCCTGTAAACTGAGCTGAATCCTACTTTACTGCCCTAAGTCAGTGAGAGTTTTAGAAATAGTAATGTTTTTCTACTCGGGTCAATTGATATTTCTTCACATATTAGTTTCTTGTTCTTAGTCTTCTTTTAACTTAAGCTTTGTCTGATTTGTATGATATTAAATCTATCCATCTTTTATTTTATTATTATTATTAAAAGCCCCGCTAAAATAAGTTCAAATGGCATAAAACTTGTATGATTCAAAATGTTTCTAAAATGGTGATTGTTACATAACTCATTATATAAAACTCAATATGCTATACTGAACTTTAGTGATTACAACGAAAAGTACTCATACTACGTGTTGCATGTATCAATATAATAAAAGTAAATACTACCTCATATGTAAAACAACTTCATATTTTTGAATTTATGTATTTATTAGTTTCAATACTTAAGTTGTTACTTAAATGTTGCTACATATCTAGTATTAGGATATATATATATATATATATTAATTAAAAATACTTGCCTAGAAACATACCTTTTTGCAAGACTGTTCTATATATAAGCCTATTACAAGACTTCCCTCTGTATATCACAGTGTTTCTCAAACTGTGAGGCACCCCCCCTAGGGGAAGTGGTACCCTACAAGGGGGGCGCAAGCATATCGAAAAGTCGAATATAAAATATTTTAAAAATTATCAATTTACTAAAAGGAAAGCAAAACAAAATATAATCTGACAGAATACAAAAAATAAACACTGACTCTGATATACTAAACTTAAAAATGTATCAGTACGGCAGAATATACTTGATACTAAATATCAATATTAAGTTAAGAACATGTTTAATATTTTGCCATGGGTTTATGATATACAAAATGGTATAAAAAATTTAATACTTGATAATTTGTACGGTTTATAAGTAAGGTCGTATTATAGTATTAGCTTCAAAGTACTATATATTATTATTGCATTTATTACATTGTTACTGTAGTGAAAGGGGGCGCGAGGAAAATTATGATTGAAAACTGGGTCGCGAATATTGAATGTTTGAGAAGCATTGGTTATCAGCATAACACTTAATTTTATACTTTTATTTTGTCGTTAATATTCCTTCCAAATGAAATGAAAATTGAGTTTCTTTTGCTGTTTCTTCTAATCTCTGCATAAAATATTTAAATTTTGATATAAAAAATCATATTGCTTCAAAAGCTTAAAAATATTCCACAGACATGAAATACGCATGCGCTGCTGGCAAATATTAAAAACATTTTTCAGTAAAGCAATTCAAGGATGAAATTTTCATGATTAGCCTAAATATTTAGAATTCCCACAAATTTTAAATTAAGGTGTTACAAAAATGTAATATTTCATTTGCATAAAAATAATATTTGATTTGGCTTTTTTATGTCTGTCTGCAGTCTTTTTAATTCTAAAATATTTAAAAACTACAAGTATGTAAATGTGTTTTACTGATTTACTTTTTTACTCAGAAGTATAAACTATGTCATGATCTCATTTACAGTAATTATTAAAGTATGAAGTGCTAATAATATTTTGTTGTACCCCCATTATTAATTTCAAATTTTAGAAGAGAGAATTAAACTGCACAGTAATAATTAAATATATATATTGATATTAAATTTTCATGGTGCATAAACTTTTTATGGAGAAATAATACGTACTGAATAGTTCTTTTATAAAAATATACAACATGAATTTAAATATCACTCTAACATTTATATGCATTGATATATGGTTCGTTTAATTTTCTCTCTCTATTTTTATATGCTTAATCGTAAAGTACTGAAATTAAATACAGGAATTAATAGCAATAGAAAAGTAATTAAATTGGTTCAATAAAGAAAACATTATATGCTTTTAAGGATAATACGTTTTAAAATCGAAATATTATGGTATGTATTTATTCATAAATTTAAATTAAAAAACAAACGGTTCTGTTTTACCATATTGAAGGGATTGATTTTTTTTAAAAAAAATAAATAAAACAATTATATTAGAAAATTCTTTTCATAGTAAAAAATTAAATAATAACTGAACTTTTTAGATTGTCAAGTATGAAATGGAACAAAAAATGCACACAAAATAGAATTCTACTTTTTTCCAATAAAAACTAAGATTTTAAGATTATCTGTTAATTTTTTCAAACTGAAAGATGCGTTAAAAAGTAGAAAAGATCTATCTTTAACACAAAAAACAAATTATGCCAAAGTACGGCGTCTAAATGTGAGGTTACCTGCAATTGAATTAAATAACATGAACTTTGCTACATTCCATACTTACAACCTAATGTATTAATATTACAAACAATTTTAAGACTTCTAAATGTATAAAGAAAAGTTTAAAAAAAAAAATTTAAAAATGAATAACAAATTTATCATATTAATTAAGGAAAAATCACGAAAATGACGATAACTCAAAAAAGTTATGCGTATAATTTAATGAAACTTTCACACATTAAACAACGCATAGAAAGGAATAAAATAACGTAAAAAAAAGAAATCACCAGATAATTATGGCGTTATAGAAATTAGCATATGTCTACCATGAACAAATATGATGTGTCAGTTTTATGTAAGAAAAGTACTTTAATATGGGTTATGACCCCCTCGAGGAGCAATAAAGCGCCTGCAGCGATGTGGGGTGTTCCCAGTTAAGTGGTCTATCAAATCTGTTGGAAGTGCGAGCTATTCAATCAGATGAAAGCGCGGTTAGAGATGTAGGTGGGAGACTAGCTACACGTTGACCAAGTGCGTCTCAAACATTATCGATATTGTTAAGGTCCGATGATCGAGTTGGCCACTGCATGCACTGAATTGTTTTAAGATCAAGATCCCCATCCACTATGCCACCATGTGTGACCTTGCATTGTCATATAATGCAAGGCCACAAGGCATGTCATAATGTAACACAAAAACATCACCAATCACCCTAGTATATTTCTAATCAGAAGCATCCAGGATACCATCTCTATAAGTGTGAGCATTAATATTTCTATAAGAAAATATATGGTGTTCTGTGCCTCTACATTACGAGATACCACTCTAAACACGGACACTGCCTGGTCCATATATGTCTCTTACACGGCTTTGTCATGGAAAAACTGAGTTCCTGGTTCTCTCCAAAGAAAAATACGCCTACTATCTCTTTCAAAGCTAAACCTGGATGTAAAGATTCATAAAGATTGTCTGAGCATCCGTAAAGAAAACCACCTCCATTGATCACACATCCAATGAACATGTTGACGTGCCCACCGAAAAATTTTCTCGTCAATGGCGGGACGTGAGTGGGACACAAATTCTTGGATGCCTAGTATAAAGATCACATTCGTGAAGTCTTCAACACAGGGTTCATCTTGAAACTAACCTTCTGGAGCTTGCAGCGAGGGAATATCTGAGATCAGCCTATTTCTTCGTGCAAATAATGACAAATATCGGATATCTCTACTCGTAGTAGCCCGTGACTGTTGTTGTCTCAACTTCATAGATGTCAAATCTGTGGTAAGAAATTGTTGCCAAAGTCTATGAATCAGAGACGGACTCACATTCAGCCATCTAGTCCGTTATATTTGACTTTTCCCAAACTCTAGTGTATCAATAGCTTGAAATCGCAGTGTTTCGGTCAAATGATGCCTGGAGCTCCTTGTTACAATTTCGCTGTACCAGATTTCTTATCCCAGACATGCAACGACAATTGACGCCTTCCTCTGAGATGTCAATGTTTATGCTCCTCACAAATGACGTTTTTCAACTGCATCGCCACTACTTTGCCTAATGTGATATCGTTCAGACAACTACTTTTACTTTACCAACATTGAAATATGCTTATTTTTTGGCGATTTAACGCTATCTTTTGGTTTGTGCCTTAATTTATGATACCCAGAGTACTTAAAATACTTAAAAGACAGGTTACATAAGAATAATTTAAAATAATTTAAAATTAAAGTTAAAAATACTTTTTAATGTTTATAAAAATTAAAGTGCGTTTTGTGATGTTTATATATATATATATTAAATACATCATTGTGTTTACAATTTAAAATTTTCAATTGTTTATATATTTATGTATACGGATGACTTAAAGTATATTTCTCCCAAAATTTTTTAATATTAAAGCACATATCATGATTTTTTTCATGAGCCAATTACCAGAAATTTAGATTATACTGGAAATATGCATTAAATAATTCATTCTTGGGTATAACATACCTCCATGGCATATCCAATCACTACATTTCACCAATAGAGAGTGTATAGTACGTACTTGAATGACAAATGTAAACTTTCCAGATTGTCGCTGGATTCCCAATGCTGAAATTTAACGCTAGAAAGAGCATACTCATAAAAGTAAAATAAATAAATAATAAATAATTGTACGAATACATTTAATATTTTAATTTATTCTACACTTAATTTATTAGTGTTCTCCATACCAGTCAAATCGTGTTTTCTTAATAGCTTCAGCACGTTTTAGATTCCTCGAAATACACTCTGTCGCAAAAAATATATGCACCCAGAAGAAATCAAGCTACAATCACGAAACTCGGTAAGAATGTAGTCTGGTAAGAGATATGCAAATGATTAAAATTTCGAAGCCAATGAGACAAGGCTAAAGTGTGCTATGCGCATATTAGTTGCGCAACTGGGAGAGTTTAAAAAAGCATGAGTACGAGCGCCGTACGGCTATCCAAACGAATCTGATGACTTTGATAGACGATATTGAGACTTAGGATGCCTCTAAGACGTAACCGGCGGCAGTACGAGCAGCTGACGGACTTTGATAGGGGCCGTATAATAGGCCTCAGAGAAGCAGGTTGGTCGAATAGACGTATCGGCCGCCACCTCGGTCAGAGCGATATGGTAGTTGCTCGGTGTTGGCAACAGTGGATCACAGAAGGTAGAGTGTACCGTCGCGGAGGGTCAGGACGTCCCAGGAACACAAATGATCGCGAGGATCGTGCAATCAGAAGAGTGGCCACTTCGGCACCAACAACGTCGCTAGCATCGATTCAACGCCACTTACCTCCTTCCAGACATCCAGTGCCATCAAGAGAAACCATAAGGAGACGACTGACCGAAGTTGGCTTGAGGAGCCGACGTCCGCTAAGACGCTTACCACTGACCCCACATCATAGGCAGTGTCGACTGGATTTTTGCCGACCTCGGGCAACTTGGAGTGTGACAGACTGGAGACGTGTCATCTTCAGTGATGAATCCCGATTCAGTCTCAGTGCTGATGACCACCGCACACGTGTCTGGAGGCGCAGCGGCCAGCGGTCCGATCCGGCATTTATTGTCGAACGGCATACAGCAATTTCACAAGGTGTGACAGTGTGGGGAGCAATTTCTTGGGACACACGATCATCTTTAGTGGTCCTTCAAGGCACTTTGACAGCTCGCAGATACGTGGACGATATTTTAACGCCGATTGTGCTACCCATGCTATCAAGTCGCCCAGGTGCCATTTATCAACAGGATAATGCTCGTCCACATACTGCGCGACTCTCCCAACAATGTCTTCAAGGATATGACGTCCTACCATGGCCTGCCAGGTCACCAGATCTTTCGCCAATAGAGCATGTCTGGACGCGCTGGGAAGGCAACTGCAGCCGTCCCGAGATACAGGAGAATTAACTGCGCAGATGCAAAGACTATGGCAGGATCTTCCACAGGGGGTCATAAGTGATTTAATTGAATCGATGCCACGCCGAATTTCGGCTTGTATAGCTGCCAGAGGTGACTTTACTACTTACTGATTTTTAACCTTTTGCAAGCTGTAACCGCTTAATAAAATGATATTTTGTTCTGAATTTTTAATCGTTTGTTTATTTTCATATACACTACATGCATACCAAATTTCGTGAATGTAGCTCAATTTCTTCTGGGTGCATATATTTTTTGCGACAGAGTGTATTATGTCCATCCTGGTCATTTTTATTCAGCTAGAGTCGTTTTTAGAAAACTATTTTCGAAATAGCAATCACATAGCTTTTGGAACCAATCCAGTTAGCCTCATACTAATCCTTTCCAATTTTCTAAGTAAATATTCTTAATTGTTCTGTTAGAGCGATGTTGTTATCCTTTTTCCGTTGTAGTTCTTCTATCGTTTCGAAGAGAGCACCCCATTTTTATCCCAGTTAATCTTTATTTCTGTAACAATTGATTTAGGAACACCTGAGACATCTGCTATCTCCCTTTGTGAATGATCTGTCTGCAAGAGAAGCATTTTTATGACATATTCATTTTTCGTGGAGAAACATACAAACTCATAACTTCTGAGGATAAAATGAGAATATTCTGGGAAAAGTAGTAAGTTTCCTCTTAAGAAAAGGATCTTATATTGGCTAATGATTGAAGTTGGGCCCTAAAGGAAGCCTGAAATGTGTAATTAATTGAATGTCTGAATTGGGATTTTACTACGAGGTAATCTCTATAATTTTTAAAATGTAAATACTGAAGTAAAAAGAAAATTATTTTATGATAATTGATACTCAATACTAGAAGTATATAAATGTTTGAATAAAATGAAATTAATTTTCATGGGAAAGACAGTTTTACACGATTTTAATCATTTAAAATTCAGTCAAGTGTGTACTTACATTTTTAAATTGTGAGTAATATATATACATATGTAATCCCATTTTAAAATTACTGTCCAAAATGCTCCATTTAATTCCCAGTTTTAAAATTTGTAGTAAAAGAAAAATATAAACAATTTTAAATTTAATTTTCAAGTGTAAAGCTGTTTGCTAAAGTAATTCGAAATTTTCTTCTATGTGAACAAGTCTTCATTAATATTTTAATAAAAATACTATCAATTTATTAGTATAAATTTTGTATCCAAACTAGTAAATTAAGTTCAGAAATAGAAATTAAAACGTGTAAATATAAGTCTCTTCTATTTTAATTGAAAATGAAAACTTGATGTAGTTTCACCAATAATAGTTTTATTGTGTGTATCGCTGATATATATTTATTCATAAATGGAACTCCATTCTCCTTTAGTTTAGAAAAACTCTCTGAATGGCACGTAATTAAGTTTCAAAAATTCATATATTTGTATAATTTTCTGCATGACTATATTAAAACTACACAATGTATATGAAATACAATTTATTTAGTCGTATTTTTAATTTTATTGCTTTTCTGTTTTTTCAGTATTCATTGTCTATTAATGTTACGTTAATTCATTTGTGTTTTAATTTTTATTTTACTCCACAATATATTTTCATTGAAATATTCTGCTAAGACTTAGATAAATATAAAATCTTTAGTCTGTTAGTTTTATTGCGGCTCAATCCCAATTTACACATTTTCAGGCAATACCTGGTTGCTTAATTAATATTTCTATATGTTTTATAGATACTTTTGACATCAAATTTTACAATAAGGATGAAAAAAATGCAACATTTGATTTAATTTAATTGAAACTTAACTCCTGAGTATTTATAATAGCTGACATATTTCTTATAATAATATTATTTGTAACTAAATCTAATTTTTATTTAGGATTCGTAATGAATATATTGATTTATTTGCTTCACATTGTTCTATCTGCATTTATTTATGCTTGTATATAGCAGAATCAAAGTTAAAAGCGCGTACAGCGATAAAATTTAAGAATTTAAAAGTGAAATTCAGTATAATTCTGTTTAATATGAGAACAACTATGTTGCAATCTGTTAAGCTAGATTTTTTTTTCATTTTGATACATTTTTAGAAATATATAATAATACATATATTTTACATATACTTTTTGAGTGAATATGTAAGTATTGATGCTGCTGTCATCAATCATGATAAAAGAGTTAAATAGTATCAACAGCAATGATAAATATTATTGTTTTTAAAAAAAGGTGAAAGGGACTCACACTGAAGCTCTCATCATGATATCTCAGGAATAATAAGAGACACAAACTTGAAATAGGGTAGGGATGTTTCTTACATGGAGTAGAGGTCCTCTAAAAAAAGTTGAGGAGCAAAAATAGATCCTCAAAAAGGTGTTGAGGAGGCTTAAGGAGCGTTATAGATAAATATATTCGTTTTCTTAACTTATTGATATATACACATGAAAATTGGTAATCATGCTCCTTTCATGATGTAGAGTTCTTCGAAAAATGGATTTCTCGAAAATCGATCCGTAAAGGGAGGAGAAAAGGGGTGTCATAGGAAAAAGATTCCTGTTTTTGAATTGTTAAACCACATACTTGAAGTTTGTTAACCATGTTTTTTTTTGTTAAATAGAGATTTAATTAGAATGGATTTTACGGAAATCAACTTTTACAGGGGTGCACCGATAAAAAATCTCGTTTTCACACTACTGGTCCTAATAATGAAAATACATACGCATGTTTCTTTTGTTGAATTAAAATACTCAAAGAACGGGTCTTTAGGAAATCGACTGTCAAAAAGGGTACGAGGTTTATTGAAAACAAAATTTCCGTTTTTGAACATTTAGAGTTTAAATTTGGAAATCAAACTTATTTTGTTGAATTGAAATCGAATAAAAATGAGTTTTAAGGAAATTCATTTAGGTGGACTTTACTGGTGCATAAAAAATAATTCTACTTAAATTTTAGACATAATTTTTTAGAATTCTAGTAATATTTAAATCACAAAATAAGTGTTTTTAGTATAATCGAACGCTGGTTGCTAAGATTTAGACTTCAAATATTTATGTTTATATATGAGTGTATGTATGTATATTCGTATAACATATTATGAAATACCCTGAGAAGCGGGCTGATAAATTTTACACAATCTTTAACAGCTTAAGATTTTTTTTTCAATTATGCAGTATCTAAAATATTTTAAAGTAAGTGATACGGAAAACTTAACGAAGTTTTTTTTTTTCAACACTACCTATTTTTCATATGCTTGAGTGTTGCAAAATTAACTGACTGCATTGTCGCTTAGATTAAATTGATATGGAATTCAAAACTTGAATAAAATGACAACAACTCTTGCTAGACAAAACTCAAGATTTTATTTTACACAAACTGAATATTTCCTTTCCTTATATACTCCGAACGAAATTTCCAGAAATTTCCATACTTATAAATACAGTTAAATTTATAAATACAAGTATAATATAAAAATAAATTTTTTTTTAATTAATTAAAAAAATAAGCACGTGACACAAAAATTAAATTGAATGCAAAGAAAATAAAATAATTTATTTTTGGCCAGTCGCCCGAAACCGGGCACGTGGATCCGTGTCCATGGCAACCGAAGTGATCTATTTTTGATGTGTAACATATTTCCTCTCTGTTGCTGGATACTTATAGGAGTGATTTCGTGAAAAGGGACGGATGTGTGTAACAGGATGTGACGTAAGCGCGCGCTGCTTTATTTGGCCAATGAGAGTGCGTGGCTGTGTCTTTTCGATATCCTCGCATGGGGGTCCAACTCTAGTAGCCATCAAGCACTCGAGCACTTGACTCTAAATTCGTTAGTCATGACATTGAGGAGCATAAGTGCGGCAGAATGCTTATTCGAAAATGGACAAACAGTGATTTCGATGGTCGTATACATTTCTTCGAATCAAACGGTTAAAAAAATTTCAGATTTCCTGCATTTTGTACTTTTACCATATTACGAAGGTGGTTCTGCTCTTTTAAAAAATTATCACTCGCTTCCCCTGATTTTGAGTGGTGATTTTAACTTTAACTTCAGTTTGCCAAAATCTGAGCCGCTCAAAGCTTTTATGAATGATGAACTCAAGCTCGAAATGAACACAAATCAAAATGTTTCGACTGCTAACAGTGGTACTGTTATTGACACTATTTTTCAACGGTTTTTAAATACTTTGAAATCACAAGTATATGCGTCATATTTTAGTTATCATAAGTATATTGTCTCCTCTCTTCCCCCAATTGAACAAGACTAATTATTTTTGATAAAATATTGCATTACTATTTTTGTTAATTAAATAAAATTCTCATTAAAGGTATAACTAGTTGATAGAAAATTATTTTTCCAATCATACCCAATTCATATTTATTTCAGCAAAGAAGTTAATATTGCGTATTTACCACGATAATAAGTCAGATGTTACACATCATATATGACTATTGTAAGACTCATTTCTGTTTTTTTTTTCAGTATAATATTATATAATATTATGAGCAATTTTGAAATAATCTTAAATTTCCTATTTTTCAAATTTTTTATTAGATTTTGGAAGTTTTACAGAAATATTCGTACTAATTGCTATTTCTCAAACTAAAATGCGCTTTATAATTTTAAGATATAGTCGTCTAACATTAAACAACAGGATCCTTACTCGAAATAATTGAAGAACAGGAAAATACTAGAGATAATATTTTTTTAATTATATTTTTATCTTTCTAGAGCAGTGTTTCTCAAACTGTGGGGCGCGACCCCTAGGGGGCGCGAGTACATCGAGAAGTCGAAAACAAACTTTATTTAAAAATAATTATTAATTTACTGAAAGGAAGCAAATAATAATACATTCTGGCAAAATAAAAAAAAATAAAATGCGCATTTACACCGATATAATACACTTATAAATATATCAGTACTGTACCATGTATTTCACAAATTATTTAACAGTAGTAAGTCAAGAACAAGTTTAACAATTACCAGTAACTCTATGGATACGTCATGAAATTATATATAAATTTTATACGTATCTTGATAATTTGTACAGATTATAATTAAAGTTGTATTGCAGATTTACATCAAAGTATATTATTATTGAATTCAATACAGTATTATGTATGTAAGGGGTGCGATGAAAATTATGATTGAAAACTGGATCGCGAGTATAGAAAGTTTGAGAAGCACTGTTCTAGAGTATCCTTTTTATCGTAAAATTTCTTCTCAATCAAACCTTTTTTAATACTGAATAAATATGTTCTATAATTTATACCAATTGCAATATAATTATAAATTTTAAAAAAATTTATATATATATAAGAATAAAAATAATTTATTTGCAGAATATTTCTTAACTTTAAAGTATATTATTTTTACTCTCTTACTTTATACTCTTACATATTAATTTTATTAAGTTATGAGTAGTTAAAAAAATTTATATATTCCGGATGCTTCAAAAATAATTTAAGCTTTCTATTCTACTCATCAATTACATGCAAACACTTTTTTGGAACATCTTACTTCTTTTAATAGAAAATAGGTACAGTACATTACTACATTAAGTACACTAAACATTTATTGCAACCTAGTACATACGTCTTTCTTTCTCGTTTTTTTTTCTGTAAACATAAAAATGGCTATTTTAAATATCAACTTTATGATTAACAAACAAAAATTACAATTGATATTTTGTTCAGTAATATTCAATTTTTGGCAACTGGTAGACCTAATTTCTTAGTAAAATAGCTACCGTAATGATATCAAAAAATAAATCATCCGTCGTTCCTGTTTATAATCAGAGGGAAGAGAATCCCCTTAAATTCAATGGACTATTAAGTGGCCTATTGAAAGGGGCCACTTAAAATAATGTAACTCTACAACTGAAATTGAGTTTAAATAAATCAAATGTTATTATGAATGGTTAACTTGTATTTTAAACACAATTGTGAAGTGGGATCTTAGGATTTATGCCCATTCCAAAAGATACAAATGTATCCTTATTGAATGATGCTATCTTGCAATTGGTCCTTCTGAATTTTTTCCGGTTTAATGTTATTTCCATAAAAAATGAAAAGTAACCTTCAATTACTTATGGCAAGTAGACGATTTTCATAAAAAATAATCAGCACTGAGTTCCTGAAATTTTTGATAACTCGTCTATAAAAATGTTATCTAACATGTGCACATGTTATTTCTCTGAATTTCTTTAACTTGTTATTTTAACTATAAACAGTGACGTTCTATAAATTTTGAAATATGAAGCGTACAAGATAAAAATTATTTGAAATTATTTAATTTGTATGAATATATGTATGTATATACACTAATGAAATAAATCAAGATAATTTGAGTATTTTATTAAATTGCATGAAAAGAACTGAACTGAATAGAAAAACACTGCTTCTAGACAAAAATGCAAATCCCGTACTGCACATACATAAGCGTAGATGTGTGTGTTGGTGGAGACAGCAGAGAAACAGGCTTTATAAGCGCGTGTAAGTTAAAACATATTTCGTTCGCTAACACACGTCGGCGTATTTCTTGTTGTTATTTTGAAGCAGTTGGTTCAATACAAATTGCAACAGTAAAAATGAATAACCACCAACGTTTAGATCATGGAATGAGGTGGAAAATTGTGGGGAGGCTAGAAGAAAGCCAATGTGAATTCAGCTTTGTAGAGAGCTCAATTTAACACCCGGTGTCGTTTGTAACTTATGGAAACCGTTCCAGAATACTGGATCCATATAGAGAAAGCATGGTCAAAGTAGTCCAAGAGCCACCATTGTCAGAGAAGATCACCATTTGTTGATTATAGCGAAGAGTAACAGAGGGGATACAGCTTCTTATAGCTCTCGTTACTTATATGCAGTCACAAGAAACCGTGTATCAAGGGTGACTGTTTCAAAAATATTTCATGGCAGAGGATTGTTTGTCAGAAGACCTGCTGTTTGCGTCCCGCTCACGTCTATGAACAGGATAGTTCATTTAGTATGGTTCATACGGCGTAGGGGCTGGAGTATGGATGTATGTGAGTGACCGTTCTGTTCACCGATGAATTCCGTTTCTACCCGGAAACCAATTATCACCGTACGTTGATATGGAGAGAACCATGGACCGGATACCTACCCTCCATTGTCCACAATCATGGTGGAGGAAGTTTAATGGTTTGGTCAGGCATCACGTTGGATGCCCTTACATCTCTCCATGTCTTTGAAAGAGGCTCTTTGATTGGTGTCAGGTATAGGGATGAGGTCTTGGAGCCCTGTGTTCTCCTTTTCAGGAGTTCATGCGGTCTCGAGTTCATTTTAATGGATGATAACGCGAGGCCACGTCGTGTTCTTCTGGTCAACGCATTTCTAGAGAGAGAGGATATTTGCTACATAGATTGGCCAGCCAGGTCTCCATACCTTAACCTTACAGAGCATGCCTGGGAAACTCTGAGAAGGGCAATTGCAACTCGTAATCCCCTCCGAGAACCACCAAGGAAATGAAAACAGCGTTGCTGAACGAATAGGGCCAATTTCCACAAGAACTTATGTATAACCTTAATTCAAGTGTTATATCACGCTGCTAGAGCCTATTTAGCTGTAAGAGGGGACCATACCCCATCTGAACCCATTTCTTTTGTTTATTCTGCAACCGTTGTTTCATACCTTCCAACTCCAATGAGTATTACACACGATCATATGTGTGCATTGCAACTGTTTGAGGGTTATTTGTTTTGTATTGTACCAATGTATGTACATATAAAATGTCACTAAAATAGGTAAATTAGTTCAAGCGATAATCGATCCTCTGCAAATTCTCTTAATTTCTTACACTTGTGTATATATCTTTATACATATAAAGAGAAAAAATATTGACAGTTGTTCTAAAATATATCTTTTAATAAATAGATGACGAAATATTCGAATTATGATAAAAATGTTACCGGATATCAATTGTAAACGGTTAAAGTGTAGAACAGATTGCTTCCTGGTGAAGTTGGCAATTTTTTGCGATAGTCAAACTATTGATAGTTATAGATAGTTATTCACATATAGTAAAATCATAAATTCCTGTTAAAATAATAAGGAAGTGATATATATATATATATATATATATATATATATATATATATATATATATATATATATATATATATATATATATATATATATATATATATATATATATATATAAATTATGACGTTTATAAAGAATAATTATTTAGATTTTTGTGAAATTATGAACCATTTCGTAACCTTAAGAGTAAAACAAATTTTTATATTTCTAAAAAACAAAGACTTACCTTCTTTTATAATTTTAATACTTCAGAGGAAAAATAAATTTTTTTACTGATCCACCAAATGAGATGCTATACGTCTCTTTAAATTGTTGTTTTATCCGTCTGTTTATATGAAATTTGAAATATGGAATAGAATTGAATCTCTCAGATGTAGTCATTGAGTTTTATTTTCAAGAAGAAGAAGTTTCATTTTCAAAAGAAATTAAATCACATTCGGTCTTATCGAATTTATGTATTCATTCTTATTAAACCTCGACTATGTCTGATTTATTTTCTTCATTTATTCTTCCTCACAGACATTATAATATGACGATTCTTCGTTTCTCTCATGATATTTCAAAATAATTCCATCAGTCAAATTCCTCTTCTCAATCAATTCCGTGTCTTTTTCGCAAAATAAATAACAATTAAAATAAAATAACATTGTACCTCACATTCATTTTTTTATTTGCGCACAGAAAATCATTTTAAAAAGAAACCAGACTTATAGTATCTCTCTTTCTCACTCTGCAAGAAAAATAATTAGACAAATTTAAAAAACTCAAAACTGAAAAATCTTAATAAAGTTTTCCACAAGAAAGATTTTTTAATCAAAAAATCGTCTGTCTTTTTAAAAACATCTGCCGATTTTAAATAAAGAATAGCAAACACGTGATGTTATCGGAATGTGTCTACATTTCATTGTATCGATTTTATCAGAGCAAACAGTTTGCCAGTAAGAAATCGTTATCACACTATGGAATTAAAAAAATAATTAAAAAAATCAAAAACTTTGTAAAATTCAATGTCAACTAATTCCCAAACTCCATTCCTTTGCATATACCTACGAAAAAGAGGGAAATATAAAACTGTTTCGACTCTACAAGAGAAACGGAAACAATGTTTCCGAAATATTTGTAACAATATGTGTGTGTGTGTTTTACATAAATTAGTTTAAAAATAAAAATATAAACTTCCTAAACTTTTCCCTTCAATTCGCAAACAAATAATTCATATTTTGCCCTATTTATTTTAAAAATTTCTATAAAAGTTAATAAGAAGTAAGTCATAAGAAAATAAGTTAAGTGATGTTTATGTTTGTAGAAATTATACACTTTAAGTTATAATATATATCAGTATTTTTTAACATACATATGTATATGATTTGATTGCAATGCTCTAATATCACAATATATAAGTGATCATTAAAACGCATTATTAAAAGTACAGAGTAAAATTCCTTGGCACACTTAACGCTTTAAATTAATTAGGAAAATGTATAGCCCTCTTTCTTTACTAAGTATATTCACTGCTAAATTTATTATTCTCCTTACGTATGAAAAATAAAATACATCGAAAGAATGATTCTGGTTTGTTTTTCTTTTGCTAATGGGGAAAAACCTCAGCATGCTTGAATATATATTTCGTGATTTACTTTATTTATTTTAGGAATATATATTTAAAAACTTATCGTTATGAAGAGCGTTATACCTTCTTAGAAAATGGTATTGACACAAATTTCAAACACGTTTTCGTTTTGTTGACATATTCATGATTTCATTTTAAGAAACCTACATAGAGCAGGTTTAAACTTCTCGAAACAAGAAATGTTTTGAAATGTTTGTTCTTCATATATATTTCAGGTTATAAAACTTCAATTATTCTTCAATTAAACATACCTTTTGAGAAACAAAAACAAAAAATACTTTACTTTTTTTCTTCTAACCCAGTAATTCCCAAAGTGGTCTACATCGACTACCAGCGGTCTATGGCGATCTGTAAGGGGTCCACATCAGAGAAAAAATAGTTTGGGGGTCCATGAGGTGTAAGGGGGAGGAGGGTCTGGGATAATGGTTATCAGTAAACTAAATCATGATTTTAATTATTAAAAGAAAATTTAACTTGCAAAA